>APFE031668377.1:0-14162 GCA_000404065.3 Pinus taeda
TCATCACACATAAGGCACACACATGAACACCATGATATAAGGGGGAAACCCAATGCGGGAGAAAACCACCTGCTGCAAGTCATCTCAATCTTCTTCTTAATAAGAAAATCCTTTTACAATATTTTGTACTGGTGCAGCCTTATACCAGTACGGGAGCTACAACCCCTTTGCTCTTGTACTAGCCGATCCATTTAATAGTACGCAGGCTACTACCTGCTACAATGCTCCAAAGATTTCATTTAGCTCTTGTACTAGCTTAGATACTAGTACGTAGGTGCTGACCTACAATATTCTCTCCTCTAGGTACCAAGTTTCATCAATTTTCAGACTGGATACACTGAAGCACACCACTACAATCTGAAGGCCACGTTTCATCAAATTTTCATACTGGACCCATCAATATCATTGAATCACACAATCAATCTGAATCACCCAATACTGAATCACTGAACCCTATCAACAAAAGCAGTCACCAGAACACAGAGCAGAACCCTGAACACTATTCAAAACCAATTGAATCATCAACATCATAGCTTAAATGGTATACGCTATTTGGACGAATCAAACCTGCGTACATACGCATTTTTACCAAAGCCAACCCGCGTATAGATCTATAAATATTCAATCATGACTTGCGGCGATTTCAAACTTAAGTTATACCCAGTTCAGATCATTACATGCGTCAGTATATAGATCTAGAATAAACATAATCAATCATATAGAGATAGTTCATTTCAAACCATTTGATCCCGATCTATCCTTAGATCTTGTTCTCCATCAACTTGTGAGAGCCCTCCTTAGCTTAGATCAAGCAACCCATAACCTGCATACTGGATCTCATCCTTCATCAGATATTCAAGACTTTTTCCATACATTTGCCTAATGATCTTCTTCTCCTTTTATAGTCTTAGGCCTTGCTTAATACCATGGTCCAAAACCATAACAAACCAATACCATCAACTCAATACTAGGGATTAACGCGTCTGTCGAGATGCCATGGTCCAAAAACCATAGGTTCAAATTCCAAGGACTAACCGCCACGGACCATAGGTAAGTTTTCCAACATATACGCGCTTTTCCTTGCATGAATGTGCGTGCATACGCATACGCGACTTTGTAATGACTAACTTGCGTGTATACGCGGATCTGTCACGATGAACATGCGTATATGTATTTTCTCTTCATTCTTGTAGTCTTGTTCATCAATTCCTTGTTGCTGACCTTCTGCACTTTGATTTGTCATCTGTGTGGTTTGCCATCAAGGACAACACTTGTCTCATAATGCCAATAGTCTCAGTCTTTTCCAACAGTACGGGTTGACAACTATATTACATGTATACTGATCTGTGCTTGTACTACAAGCTGGCCAGCCTATCAGCAACAATTGAACTAGAAGCATTGCAATGGCTCAAATGCCGCGTCTACTGTTCCAGGAACCTACTGAGGCCCCTACTGCTGGCTCGCACGGACTAGCTGCCTTGCTGTAAAACTACCCATGTTGCCGTTAATGCCCCCCCACTGCTGGCTGCTGGCTCAAATGTTGCGTCTACTGTTCCAGGAACCTACTGAAGCCCCTACTGCTGGCTACTGGTGGCTGCAACCACTAAGCACGGACCTGTGCAATCGTCTACTGTTCCACGAACCTACTGGAGCCCCCACTGCTGGCTGCTAGTGGCTGCAACAGCTAGGCAGGGACTAGCTGCAAGCCCCTACTGCTGGCTACTGATGGTTGCAACTGCTAAGCACGAACTAGCTGCTGTTCCATGAACCTACTAGAGCCCCCACTGCTGGCTGCTGGTGGCTGCAACAGCTAGGCAGGGACTAGCTGCCATGCAACCTGTCTTGTTACAAATAGAAATACTACTATAAAAAAAAAAAATCACATAAGAAACATGAGTATGAGCAAATTCAAGCTACATGATAATATTGTGCTTCATATAAAAAAATATTGTTATATACCCATTAATGTTTCACATGATTTATTCACATGAGCTTGGATTCCTCATACCTCAATCTCATTCAAACTCAAACTCTTGCTAAGGATTTAGGCTATTATCAAAAGGGGCCTATGAGTATCATTAAAGATTTGTAAGCAAGCTATATCAAACTCGCAAAGAAAAATAAGCGTTCTTTTCTGAAGTAGAGATCCCTTGATCAAAGCTTTCTCTTAGTAATTTAAAAGGAAGTTAAGCTAATGTTTCACAAACTCGATTACTCAATTTATATCTGGGAGAAAGTGGTTCAAGTTGGTTGGGATCTAAATTAGAGACATGCAAGTGTTTTCATCTTGTTCATTTTACTTGAGTCTCAAAACTTGTTCACCTTTTATGTACCAATATGTTGCTTCAATAGAAAACATAGGTGCACCTAGCATGTTGTTGTAAAAATATGGTAATAGAATTGTAACTACTCAAGAAATTTTAATCTAAATCAAGAGACACAATTCTACTCTACTGATCTACGAAATTTAATTCTCAATTTAGAACAACACTCACAAACATTCAATAAGAAAAACCACACATGAACAATATTTTTCTAGGGGAACCCAACTGTGAAAAACCTCTTAAGCCTCTTCGCGTTAATCAGATGAATAGAAAATTTATTACAATTTTTTGCCCACTCTGAGCACAACCTACAAGTGACTAACTTATCTCTCTACTCAATTAGAAGCTCTGACCCAAACTTAGTTAATTTTTTCCTCTGTTTGAGCCCATATTTCCTTACACAAATCCTGAGGAATTAACCCCTGTTTTTTAGGAATTTCCTTTTAATTTATTGCGTAATTTCCAAGGATTGATCATCTTACTGCATGCAACACATGTACACTCAAACTAGTTTAACACTGCTTGTTACACTGCCTTGGAATCTCCTTCACAACTGAGGAACTCGAATTCCTTGCATGCACTAGTTATTTTTAGTTGATTGATTAGTTAATTGGATGATCACTGAGTTAGACTATTGTCCCATTGCAAAACTAACCTTCCACTAGTTCCATTAACTCTTAGAACTAGTTTAACTGAACACAACTAGAAATAACTGACCGAGATTACTAAAATTTAGCAATCACACAAGCTTAACTGAATTCCAAGCCCTATAACTTCCATCTATGTATTCTACTTTTTCTAGTCTAAGCTCCACAAATCTCTACTTCCTGTTGTACCAGCAAACCGTTGCGGACCCAACACTGGAAATTCCACTTGATGTACTCTTCTGGTCGAATGGAATCCCCACCCAATATGCATCTGTGAAGCCACACACCTTCACTCCCTTTTTCCGTTTGTACCATAACCCATACTAGGTAGTTCCTCTTAGGTACCATAAGACATGCTTCACTTCCTTCCAATACAATTTGGTCGACCTAACCATAGCTTGGCTCAATTGGTTGAACACATAGCACATATCAGCTCATGTGTTCACAAGATACATCAGTGAACCCACTAGCTTCCAATAAATGGTAGAATCAACCTCTTCATCTAAAGTGGCATTGTCCTTCCTCTAGTTCTTCGTTGGAGGTGTCTCCATGGGCTTACAAATCTCCATGTGAAATCTCTATAGTATCTTGTTGGCATACTTTCCTTGAGACAAACAATCCCCCATAGGCTTGTCATACTTCCAACCCGAGGAAATAGTGCATGAGACCGATGTCCTTCATCTCAAATCCCCTTCCAGAGTTGATCAACTATTCATCACGTGTTAGTATTAAATCATCAACATATAAAACAATGATAAGAAATTTACCTTCTACCAAAATATGATAGAGGTTTGCATCTGCTTCATTTTTGGTGAATCCCAAACCAGTGAGATAATTTTCGGTCCTAGTGTACCAAGCTCGGGGTGCTTGTTTGAGACCATACAATGCTCTCTTAAGTCTGCACACATGAGACTCCCGATCAAATGTATCAAAACCTTCTAGTTTCTCAATGTACACTTCCTCCTCAATAACCTCATTGAGAAATGTTTTTTATATATCCATTTAGTGGATCTTCCACCCCATCTGTGTAGCCAATGCAAGAATTGATCTAATGTATGAATACCATGCTACAAGAGAAAATGTTTCCTCATAGTCAATTCCCTCAACTTGAGAGAATCCTTTGGACACAAATCTAGCCTTATACTTCTCTATGCTTTCGTCTACTACATGATTAAACTTAAAGATCCATCTCGAACCCACAATTGATTTATTTGTCAATCTTGAGACCAGTTTCCAAACACTCTTCTTCATTATAGATTTTTATTCTTCCACCATTGCATTAACCCAAATAGGTTTCTCTACATCTTCCTTAAAGAGGATGGCTTAGTCTCTATAGGTTCAATCATTAGACCCATGTGTCTAGTGTACCCCTTAGGTCACCTCCTTTGCCTGCACAAATTTGAAGGAACTCCCACATTCTCCCTCACATCCTGCACTAACCGATCCACTTCCCCGGTTCTTTTTCTACCTTCTCTAGATTTTTTTGCTTGAGTGGATGTCTCCACTCTGCCTCCTTTCCGATCCTAAGTTTGTGGCTGCTCCATAACTTCCTGAGGATCCTCCTTTGGAGCTAAATTCTCCTCTTCTTGTTGGATTTGAAGCTCCCTCTCAAGATAGCACCACATCGCTTTCTCCTCGTCAAACTTTACATCCCTTCACACAATTATCATTTTGAGGGAAGGTAAGTACACATGGTAATTGTGTGGAGTTTCGTTGTAACCCACAAAAAATCCTAACTTTACTATCGGCTCAATCTTCTTCCTTGAATATTTTGAAACATGGAATTAAACAAAGGCTCCAAAAATTATGAAGTGAGACACATTTGGCTTTCTCCCTAAGAAATCCTCGTCCTGTGTAATCACACCAAGAATCCGATGAGGACTATGGTTCTGCAAGTAGACTGTTGTGTCACATGCCTTTTCCCACAAATGTAGTGGCAAGCCTTGGTCATGTAGTATATCTCTCACAACTCCAACAATGCTCTGGTTCTTTCTCTCAGCTACCTCATTTTTTTGTGGGTTATGGTGTTTCGTCATCTCTCTTTGACTTCATTCTTTCACACATAAATCCTTTAAGTCATTCGAAACATACTCACCTCTATTGTCACTCCTGAGAGCCTTCACCTTATTGTTGGTCTCTTTCTCAACTAGTTCCTTGAAGTCTACAAAATTTGAGAATGACTCATCCTTCTTCTTCATGAAGAAGTTCTAACACTTCCTTGATAAATCAACAATAAAAATAACAAAATATTTATGTCTAGTATTGGAGGTTGTCGAGAAAGGTCCACAAGCATCATAGAGGAATCTTTCCAATACTATATCTTCTTTTTTGTCTTGGTCATGGAATTTGGATTTTACATACTTCCCCAAGGTACAACCTTTGGAGACATCCTTCTTCTCAAATGGTCCTTTAGGTAGGCCAGTGGTTATTTGTTGCATAATTTTCAGAGCACCATGCAAATGGCCTAATCTCTTGTGCCAGAGTTAACTGACATCGCGAATGTACACTTTCTTTTCCTTACTTCTTAATGAAGCACAATCTTCCAGATCAATTTTATAAATGTTCTTCACCCGAACCTTAATCCGCTTCACCTGTCCAGTGGCTATGTGTCTCAGGAATGCTTTCCCTTTGCTAAAGATCATATCATAACCACGGTCTTCCAAAACTACTATAGATATGAGATTCTTCTTTACGTTTGGAACAAGCATGACATCTTTGAGGCGAAGAGGGGATCCTGACTCCCTCTTAAAGCTTACTATACCAATCCCAGTAGGTCAGTGGTTATTTGCTGCATAATTTTGAGAGCGCCATGCAAATTGCCCAATCTCCTGTGCCAAAGTTCATCGACATCATGACTCTACACTTTCTTAGCCTTCTTAGTGAAACATAAACTTCCACATCAATTTTATACAGGGTCCTCACATGAACCCTGATCTGCTTCACCTGTCCTATGGCTATGTGTTTCAAGAATTCTTTCCCTTTGCTAAAGATCATATCATAACCACGGTCTTCCAAAACTACTACAAATATGAGATTATTCTTTAGGCTTGGAACAAACATGACATATTTGAGGTGAAGAGGGGATCTTGACTCCCTCTTAAAGCTTACTATACCAATCCTAGTAGCATTGTACCTTCCGTTTTCCCTAAGCCCAATATGCATCTAGAGATCTTTCTCCTCTAGGTTACTGAAAAACTCTCTACACCTTTTCATGTGGAAAGAGGCACCTGAGTTCAAGTACCACACACTTCCCATCATAGTTTTGGTCTTGCATGCAATAAGGGTGAATTCAAGCTAAAGCTTCACCTGCTACTCCTCCTAATTTCTTCTTGCCAGACTTTTTGTGTGAACACTTTGTAGCATAGTGCTCGTATTCATGATGATTGAAGCATTTTATTTTGGACAAGTCTTTCTTCTTTCCCCTTTGGATAGATTCTAGTTTGGTTTGAGATTTCTTCCCTTTTCCCTTCTTTTCCTTTCCAACAAATGAAAATGTTTCTTCATCCTCTCCCTTGGATGAGATTCCATCTATGGTATTCAGCTTGATCTCTTCTTGTACCAAATCACACCACAAGCATTCCCAATTCAGTAATTTCTCCCTCCCGTTCAATGAGTCCTAGTAGCTATGCCAACTTTTGGGAAGTTCTAGAAGAGCTAGGCTCACCAAGTCATCTTTTGAAACATTCACACCAATCCCTCCAAGCTCATCCAAAACTTGTGTAAATATGGTGAGATACTGCAAAATAATGTCATTCTTATGTATCTTGACATTTCAAAGTTTGTCTTTGAGGGCCATTTTCTATGATCACCGCTATTATTGAATAGCTCTGTCGGTGCCTTCCACATTGCAAAATGAGTTTCTTTCCAATGGATATTTGACACAATGTGGTCTCGCACTCCCTCCAATATTATTCTCCTCACCTTGGTTACATCTTTCTTCCATTTGGCTAGGTTCTAGGCATCAACTGATCCTAGTTTTGCAATTTGTGTCTTGACATATTCCAACAATCTGTTGTCATCAATCATCGCCTCCGTGCGATCCTTCCATGTAATGAAATTCAATTTGCCTTCCAAGTCATAGTCTAATCTTAGCCCGTTGAAGGTCATTCTCCCAACTCTAATGATCCTGCTACACTAAAGTTGAAAATCCAAACCTCCTGAGGAATAAATTCAAAATTCCTATTCTAATATGAATCATGCTCTGATACCATGTAGAAATATCCTAATAGAATTGCAATGGCTCAAGAAATTTTAATCTAGATCAAGAGATACAATTCTACTCTACTGATCTACAGAATTTAATTCACAATTTAGAACAACATTCATAAACATGAAATGAGAAAAACTACACATGCACAATAATTTTCGAGGGGAACCCAACTAAGAAAAACCCCTCAAGCCTCTTTGCATTAATGATATGAATAGAGAATGTATTACAATTGGTTGCCCACTTTAAGCACAACTTGGAAGTGAATAACCTATCTCTTCACTCAATGAGAAGCTCTGACCCAAACTTAGTTAATTTCTGCCTCTGCTTGATCCCCTATTTTTTTAGGAATTTTCCTCCAATTGATTACACAATTCCCAAGGATTGATCATCTGACTGCATGCAACACCTGTACACTCAAACTAGTTTACAACTGCTTGTTCCAATACCCTGGAATCTCCACCAAAACTGAGGAACTTGAATTCCTTGCATGCACCAGCTATTTTAAATTGATTGATCAATTAATTGGATGATCACTGAGTTAGACTATTGTCCCACTACACAACTAACCTTCAACTAGTTTCATTGACTGTTAGAACTAGTTTACCTGAGCACAACTGAAAATTGTAGGTTTTAACCTTGTACAGAAATTACTTGCAAACGAATTCTAAACAATGATGAGAATATAAAACAAATACACAAAGATTTGCCCCTGGATCCCAAAACCGAGACTACCAGATTAATTTTTCATTATTTTCTTTTCAATGTTACAATACATATATATACATGTCGAATAATTCATAAACCTCAATCCATTAACCCTGGATTAGAAAATAATCGTAGTTCCCTTGATCGTATCTACAAAATACCATGGGCAGAAAACCATCATGCCCAAAACCATGAGAAAAACCATTGCACAACACCATAAGTTAGTCTTCCCACCTAATATATTGTCCAAAAGAAAAATTCCCGGGGCGCTTCCCATGACCCCGTGCAAGGGGCCTATCACCCCCCTGGAACCCCCTGACAAGGGGGCATTGTGCCCCCCCTATGACCCCCCTGCTGCATCTAGCGCAAAGAATAGGGGAGGTTGTCACATCCCCTCCTCACATGTGTGACTAGTCATGGAAAAAATATAACATACACACCCAACATTCTCCCACTTGTTGTTTTCTTTTCCACACAGGGTTTCACATGAGACATTAATCATTTGTCCAGCCTTGCAACACCCATTGTTTTTCTACACCAAGAAAACTTCTCAAAGCTCATAGACTTTGATAATGCATCTGCAACATTCTTCAAAGTGTCCACTTTTACCACCAATACCTTTTTGTCCTCAATCATATCCCTCACAAAGTGATACTGAACAAAAATTTTCTTTGTCTTTGAATTATAAGAAGGTTTCTTTGCCAAGAAAATTGCAATTTGGTTGTCACAGTCTATCCTTATAACTCGTTCTACTAAGCCCATACTTGAACACAATCTCTACAACTAAACTACTTCCTTGCTTGCATGAGTGGCTTCCATGTATTCTTCTTCTGTAGTTGAAAGTGCCACTATATACTATCTCTTTCTCATCCAATTGCATGCGCCTCCAAATAGGTTAAACACATAGCCACTTGTAGATCTTCTTCATTCCAAATCTCCAACCCAATCTGTATCAACAAAGCCACGGATGTCCAAAACTCCATCCAGTCCTGGTCTTCCTTGGTAACACAAACCATAATAACTAGTGCCACACAATACCTAAAAACCCGCTTCACTATTGTCCAATGGTCCTTCCCTGATTTTGACATAAACCTGCTCAATACTCCCACTGCATATGCAATGTCTAGTCTAGTACATACCATTTCATTCATCAGGCTACCGACTGCACTTGAGTATGGAACATGGGACATGTCCTCATCCTCTTCGTGTCATGGGACACTGTTCAATAAATAACTTTACACCTACAAGAATAGGAACCTTCACCGATTTACTATCTTGCATATTAAACCTTTGCAGTATTGTCTCGACATACTTCCTCTGGTTTAACCAGAGCTTCCTCTTTTCCCAACCTTGTTTAATTTCCATGCCAAAAATAGAGTTTGCAACACCAAGATCCTTCATGTCGAATTCGGAGGACAATTAGGTCTTTAAATCCTAGATATTTTCTTTGAATCCACATACAAGACCAAATAAATAACATGGTCACCAATTAATTTAAAATATACACAATGATCTGCTTTGATTCTGGTGAAGCCAAGTTCCCGTATATATGTATCAAATTTTTGATACCACATCCTTGGTGACTGTTTTAACCCATACAAATATTTTTTTAGCCTACATACTAGTTCTTTCTTACCCTTCACCGCAAATCCTTCAAGTTGCTTCATGTAGATCTCTTCTTCTATATCACTGTGAAGAAATGTTTCCTTCATATCCATTTGTTCTACCTCAAAATCAAAAGAAACAACAACAAATAAAAGTAATATATATACAGGCACTCACAGAATCGCATGTTAGATTAAAGAATGAAGAGGATGAACTTATTTGGGCACATTCAAAATCTGGACAACACTCATCTAAATAGGGCTATGACATCATCATTGCAGATAAAAAACTGGAGGTCTTAAGAAGCTGGTGGGCTTCCTTATGGAAATTAAAAGCTCCTCTGCGTACCAGACTATTGATGTGGAACATTTTAGAAAATAATATCCCCACTGGATCCTATCTAAAAAGGACGAATTTTTTGGGTCCTACACGGTGTGTCCTATGCCTCCAAGAAGAAGAATCAACCCAACACCTATTTCTTACATGTCCGACCACTAGGAGCATTTGGTCACTAGTCCTACAAACTCTAAATATGACTATGAATTGGCATGGTGCTGATATTACAACAACGTGGGACACCTGGTGGGGTACTACAACTGTGGAGAAAACAAGAAATATTCCCCTTCATGTTTCTTGGTACATATGGCTCAAGCGAAACATCAAAATTTTTTAAGACAAACCAGTAAACTGGAACCTGCTCCCTCCGCAAATCTGCGCTGCTTTTGAGGAACTTCCAAGTGATGAGAGCCAAAAGAGACCTAGGATCATTCGGAAGGAACATATAAACACATCAATACCTTGGGCCTATTTTAATGGTGCCGCTCAACAGCATGGTTGTGGGGGGTCATATGTTTCTACCTATCTGAATCACACTATTTCCATATTTGCATGGGACTGGGACCGGGCACTAATAATCATGCTGAACTGACATCATTATGTCATCTGTTATATTTTTCCATTCTGAAACAATGTCGAAACATTCAAATATTTGGGGACTCAAAGATTGTGACTGATTGGTTTAACAACACAGCTGTTTGTTCTGCTTACTCTTTGAGAACTATTATGGAAGAATTTGTTTTCTTCAAAACATTCTTTGATCAGATTTATGTTTCTCACATCTATAGGGAAAGAAATGAAATAGCTGATAGGCTATCGAAAGAAGCAACGCATCACCCTCTAGGAGAGTGGATGAATGCTGAACATACACCTGCCGGAATCTATCACATAGATGGGGAACTACAGAGGGGCAACAACCCCCAATTTATTAGCATCTTGTTTTTGAACTTTAATGCAATTTTGATACTATATATATTTAGATATTATAAATATGGACAACACTACACAACTGTGTGGGTGATTTTTGAATTTTTTATTGTGGTCTTTGAACCAGCACATCATACCCTTTGGGTTTCATTATAAATACTAGTTTTTGACAGTGGATAGACAGCCACACATATAGCATATGCCTTCAGGCATCTACAACATGTAATTTCTCTTATGAAATTATGAATTTTATTTACGGAAAAAAGGAGCAAAACCATCACTGAAATCAATTCCCGGCACTTGGGAATAACCTTTTGCTACCAACCGATATTTGTATTTCTCCACCTTGCCTTCTGCATTCATCTTTTTCTTAAACGCCCATTTGATTCTAATGGGATTCCTTCCAGTCGGTAACTCCACCAGATCCCAAGCCTCATTTTGTCTAAAGATGTCATTTCATCAACCATGGCCTCTTTCCCAAGTTTTCCATCCTCTGAATCTACTGCCTCCCTGACAGTTCTGGGATCATCATCAGTAATAGATAAAGAAATATTTGAACAAAAAGCAGATGGACTATACCTTTCTGGCTACCTTCTTTCTTTAACTGATCTTATCATAGTTGGAGTTTGTGGCTCTTCATATTTTGATTCATGTTCTACTGTAGAGTCTTATTCTTCCTCCTTTAGCTCAAACTCTATCTTCTCAGGTTCCTTTTGTAGGACTTCATGTTTATTAATAGCTTTCACCTCTCTAAATCCCACATCTCGGTTGTACACAACCTTACTTGTTTCTGGGTTCCAAAGCTTATAACCTTTTAAACCATCCTTATACCCAATAAATATGCACCTTTCAAATTTACTTTCCAACTTGGTTCTTTTCTCCTTTTGAACATGTACGTATGCATCACAGTCAAATACCCTAAGATGTGAAAGAGAGGGTTTCTTACCAGTCCATACCTCATGTGGAGTCTTATCCTCCAACGCTGATGAAGGTGATATATTAACCAGGTAACATGCAGTCTCCAACGCCTCTGCCCATAATTATTATCCTAACTCGACACCACTGAGCATGCTTCCTTCTTTTTCCATCAATGTCATGTTCATTCTTTCTGCAAATCCATTTTGTTGAGGTGTGTATGGAGTAGTTTTTTGTAGTGCTATACCACAATTCTTACAGAACTCTTCAAATTCCTTCTTGCAAAACTCTCCACAATTATCTATCCTCATAACCTTTATCTTCTTCTCTGTTTGGTTTTCCACTAGAGCCTTAAATTCTTTAAACTTGTCAAAGACTTCATATTTCTTCTCGAGGAAATATATCCATGTATTACTTGAGAATTCATTTGTAAATGATACATAGTACATAGACTTACCCAGTAATGGAACTGACAAGGTCCAAACACATCACTATGTACAAGCTCTAATATCCCTTTCGTCCTCTTAGCACCAAAGGGGAAACTCACATGATTCTACTTCCCATATAAACAATGTTCACAGAATTCAAAATCTACAGAGAAATTAGATATACCTTCTACCATACCATTATCATGAGGTATTCAAAGGCCCTTCTCTCCAATTAGCCTTTGATGCCATAGCATGGTCTTTTCTTCAGAGACCACTAGATTTTCTACTCCACTTTCAGCTACCAATGAAATGTCACACCCATCAATAAAAATACTATCCAAAATCTTGTATAGAGTTCTAATCTAAACTCCCTACATCAATACCAATTCTCCCCAAGCCATCTTGCAGGTATCTTTATTAAACACTGTTTTTACACCTGCATCATCCATTTTTCTTATAGAAATAAGATTTCTAGCTAATGCATGAATATACAGAACACTCGGAAGTGTTCTAATCCTTCCACCTTGCAACTTCAACTTGACTTTTCTACATCTGATGATTCTAGCCTTCCCATCATCCCCTATGAAGACATCACCACCATCATATTTCTCATACTCCTAGAACCACTCCCTATGGGGAGTGAAGTGAAAGGATGCACCTGATTCAATCAACCATGCCTCATGATCTACATGTGCACTTGAAGAAGAAGCTAAGTACACATCCCCACCTTCATCTAAGGTACTTTTCACCTCTACAGAAGGAGCATCACCAAATTCCTTTCCTTTCTCAGGAGCTTAGATCTACAGTCTTTTTTGAAGTGCCCTTCCTTTCCACATTTCCAGCACACCTTTAAAGGGTTTCCTGGAGATTTAGATCTCCCTCTAGATTTATATCTCCCACTTGAGGACTTACTTTTGTTTCTATTCTAGGATTATCCTCGTACAAACAAGGCATCTCCATTTTGGCCCTCCATATTTTTTCGTCTTGTCTCCTCCGACAGTAAGGATGAGACTATTTCATCAAACTTGAAGGTAGTTGTATTGCTACCTATTGCAACAACCAAACTATCCCACAAATCTGGTAGCAAACACAACAAACTAATGCGCTTATTTTAATCTGAAATTTTAATATCAATAGATAACAACTGGCTTACCACAATATTAAAGGTGTTCAGATGCTCTATCATTGAGTTTCCATCCTTCATTCTAAGGTTATACAACTTTTTCCATAGGAACAATTTGTTCATTAGAGACTTAGATTGGTACAAAGTCCCTAACTTGTCCCAAAAAGCCTTCACCATAGCTTCCCCTAATACATTCAACAACACTAAATGTGAGATACACAATTGTATTATTCTCTTTTCTTTCCAATCCAACTTCACCCAGTGTTCATCTAACATTGTTGTTGGTTTAGTACCTGGATCTACCACGATCCACTGTTCTTTATCTACTAGCAGATCCTCGATCTTGAGTTTCCACAACTCAATACTCTGACCATTAAATTTATTGTTCTCTATATTTCCACTCCTCATCATCTTCTTTCCATGCAAGAATCGATCCCATAGATCTCCCACTGAATAGGGTCTACCACAGGCCCGATCAAAACCCCTCAGCAGCAAAGGCGCCCCCTTGGAGCCGAAACAACTCTAATACCAAATGTAGGTTTTAACCATGTACATAAATTACCTGCGTACAAATTCTAAACAATGACGAGAGTATAAAATAAATACAGAGATATTTTCCCGTGGATCCCAAAACCAGGACTACTAGATTGATTTTTGATTATTTTCCTTTCAATGTTACAATACATATATATACATGTCAAAGCATTCATAAATCCCAATCCATTACCCTTGGATTAGAACATAACCATAGTTCCCTTGACCGGATCTACAAAATACCATGGGTAGAAAACCATCATGCCCAAAACCATGTGCAAAATCCATGCACAAAACCATAGGTAGGTCTGCACACCTAATATAGGGCCAAAAAAAAATATTCCTGGGGCACTGCCCCAAACCCTGTGGAACAGGGCTACTGCCCCCCCAGCAACCCCCCCCCCCCCA
>APFE031668377.1:14561-24957 GCA_000404065.3 Pinus taeda
CCCCCCCCCCCCCCCAGATGTGCGATTAGTCATGGAAAGAATATAACACATCAAAAAAAATAAAATAATTGCCTGGATTACTAAAATTTAGCAAATCATAGATGCTTAATTGAACTGCAAGCCCTCTAACTTGAATTTACTGAGCTAACTAAGTAACAAGAGCCATGTCACACAAGTTAACTACCTCCAAGTTGTCTATTGATGTGGAAATTAAAATTATCTCAATTTGAACAAGGCAAAGACAAAATGAGACTTTCTTGCTACACTTCTCAAAAGTTGTTACAAGTTAGGACACAAGCACATGGGATATTTGTACAAATAAGAGCTAGCTAAGGGGGCCTACAATTGTGTTTATCATTGCAAGTAATGCATTTTCTAGGATCAATTAAAAATTTAGGTTGTTGGTAACCAAATCGTCATTTTAATAGCAGGGCCCCATTGTTGCTATTGATGATGTTTATCTTTTAATTATAGGTTGGGACAAGGTCATTAATGATCACGACTAGGCCCCTCTAGTGCCCAATGCAGTTTTATTGGTGCTCTCTTGTTAAAAATTCTACCCTTGTTAATGCTTGTGACATGTCTGGGGTTTTTCAACCTAATCTAGCCCTATTTGGTCTTTAAATTATGCTTATGAATATGACCGCATGATGGGGTCTTGATGTCATATAAACCAAAGTCTATCCTTTTGCACTTGCTTATGGACATTACATAGAAAACCCTTTATCTGTTACAAATGTTTGTACATATTACATAGTAATAGATCATCGAAGGGAAGCTTTATTAAAAATGGAGAACATTTTTCCCCTCATACAAAGGACATGGATTGATCTTGTAGCACCCTACACCTCCTCGTTATCCAACACAATTCCTATGTTTCCAATGCTCCTCACCTCTATGGCTCAATTACTACCAAACTTCACTATACGATCATCAAAGGATGTATCTTTTCAAACCAACTTTTCTTGCATTCATGTTTTGATGCATTTGTATCTAGGTAACAAGCATCATTTGAGGTTTTGAGGTTTTGAGGTTTTCATTTTCTCTAAGATTAGCATGAAACTTTTAAAATGGTTTCTTTTATTATCTCTTCTCTTCAACAAATTGTCAAAAATGTTTATTATTGTTCCTTGCTCATGATCTCACTCATAATATTTGTATATAATAATATGTTTCTCTTGGAAATAGTGACAAAACATATCATTGTTTATATATTGGCTTCTTTGATATTTTTCTTCATTATACTATTATAATATTTGTTTTCTCTTTATTCTTTACTTCTTTTGTTCTCCTATGAAAATAGTTTTGCTTAAATTTTACTAAAATTAAAATCTATGTTAGATCCCTCTCAATGACACCCCTCCATGTTCATCCAACATTAGTGTAAGTAATTCTTTTATCACATTGATATCAAGTACCATGGTTTGTTGTCTCATGCAAATCTACTTTTGTTGTTATCAATTGTGCTATAATGTGGTTTGCCATATGATACAAAATATATATTCTTCTTTCAATTCCAACTATTCATTTTTAGGCCTATTCTTATGGTTTAGTGTTGTTTCCTCAACTTCAATCATCCTAGGTAGCTTCTTTTTCATAACTTCCTCTTTCAATGGAACTTTATTTTTTAACTAAGATTTTCTTTACCAAAGTTATGATCATCATTGTACACTAGGCCAATAGATTTTACTTTATGTTTTTCCTTCCTTCTTTCAAACTATTAGGTTAAGAAGATTTTCAAATTTCTATAACAAAATCATTTTACACATTTTAACATCAACTACTTTGTGCCTTTCCTTCTCTTAAACTAATGTGCTTTAACAAAATTTTCGAATATCCATAACAAAATCACTTTACACCCTAGAACTTCAACTTCTCAAAAGAAAAAATGGATAAATGGTTTATTTTATTGATATAAAATTTAAAACCATTTAATTTACTCTAATGAATTGTGAAATATTGTAATTGTTGAAACAAATTGGAAAGTTTAATTTACTTTATTATAATTAATCTAAATTAAATTAAATTAAACAATACCCTAATACTCTACATTATAAATAAGTTAAAAAAAGATAAAAATTTACCCCTAACATACTCCAAACAACCTTGAAGAATTATAGATAACAAAACATAGGTAATTCTTCAATTTATTTTTATGATTTCTATTATTTAATTTAAGAAAAAACATAACTTTACCCTTAATCATATCCAAACAACTTTGAAGCATTACTTATCTTTATGATTTCTATTATTTAATCTGAGAAAAAAGAAAACTCTACCCCTAATCATATTCCAAACACATATAGTTTTTTTTATGATTTTTATTATTTGATTAAAAAAACAACAACAAATAAACAAACTTAAAAAAAACTTTACCCCTAATTAGTTCTTTTATGATTTTTATTATTTGATTAAAAAAAATAACAAATAAACAAACTTAAAAAAACTTTACCCCTAATTATATTACAAATAACTTTGAAACGTTAATAAAATACAAGTAAATCTTTAACTTGTCTTTATGATTTCTATTATTTGATCTATGTTTTTATATCTAAAAACTCAAACATACTTCTTATGGTCTACCAATGTGATATTCTCATCCATTCCAACATCTTTGTAATGCTTCAAGCTAAAACTGTGAAGCTAAAGCTTCACCTGCCACTCCTCCTAATTTATTCTTGCCAAACCTTTTGTGTGAGCACTTTGTAGCATAGTGCTCTAATTCATGACAATTGAAGCATTCTATTTTGGACAAGTCTTTCTTCTTCCCCCTTGGCTAGATTCTAGTTTGGTTTGAGATTTCTTCTGTTTTCCCTTCTTTCCCTTTCCAACAAATGAAAATTTTTCTTCATCCTCTCCCTTGGATGAGGTTCCATCTATGGTATTCAACTTGATCTCTTCTTGTACCAAATCACACCACAAGCATTCCCAATTCGGTAATTTCTCCCTCCTGTTCACTGAGTCCTGGTAGCTATGCCAGCTTTTGGGAAGTTCTAGAAGAGCTAGGCTCACCAGGTCATATTTTGCAACATTCACACCAACCCCTCCAAGCTCATCCCTAACTTATGTAAATCTGGTGAGATACTATGGAATAATGTCATTCTTTTGTATCTTGATATTTCGAAGTTTGTCTTTGAGGGCCAGTTTTCTATGATCACCACTATTAATGAATAGCTCTATCAACGCCTTCCACATTGCAAAATGAGTTTCTTTCCCATGGATATTTGAGACAATGTGGTCTCGCACTCCCTCCAATATTATTCTCCTCACCTTGGCTACATGTTTCTTCCATTTGGATAGGTTCTAGGCATCAACTGATCCTAGTTTTGTAATTTCTGCCTTGACATATTCCAACAATCCATTGTCATCAGTCATCACCTCCATGCGATCCTTCAGTGTAATGAAATTCAAGTTGCCTTCGAAGTCATACTCTAATCTTAGCTCGTTGAAGGTCATTATCCCAACTCTAATGATCCCACTACAATGAAGCTGGAAATTCGAACCTCCTGAGGAACAAATTCAAAATTCTTATTCTAATGTGGGTCATGCTCTGATACCATGTAGAAATATCCTAATAGAATTGTAACAGCTTAAGAAATTTTAATCTAAATCAAGAGACACAATTCTACTCTACTGATCTACGAAATTTAATTCACAATTTAGAACATTCACAAACATGCAATAAGAAAAACTACACATGCACAATATTTTTTCTTCATCCTCTCCCTTGGATGAGGTTCCACCTATGGTATTCATCTTGATCTCTTCTTGTACCAAACCACACCACAAGCATTCCCAATTCGGTAATTTCTCCCTCCTATTCACTGAGTCCTCGTAGCTATGCCAGCTTTTGGGAAGTTCTAGAAGAGCTAGGCTCACCAGGTCATCTTTTGCAACATTCACACCAACCCCTCCAAGCTCATCCCTAACTTATGTAAATCTGGTGAGATACTATGGAATAATGTCATTCTTTTGTATCTTGATATTTCGAAGTTTGTCTTTGAGGGCCAGTTTTCTATGATCACCACTATTATTGAATAGCTCTATCAACGCCTTCCATATTGCAAAATGAATTTCTTTCCCATGGAGATTTGAGACAATGTGGTCTCGCACTCCCTCCAATATTATTCTCCTCACCTTGGCTACATGTTTCTTCCATTTGGCTAGGTTCTAGGCATCAACTGATCCTAGTTTTGTAATTTCTACCTTGACATATTCCAACAATCCGTTGTCATCAATCATCGCCTCCATGCGATCCTTCAGTGTAATGAAATTCAAGTTGCCTTCCAAGTCATACTCTAATCTTAGCTTGTTGAAGGTCATTCTCCCAACTCTAATGATCCCGCTACACTGAAGCTGCAAATTCGAACCTCCTGAGGAACAAATTCAAAATTCCTATTCTAATGTGAGTCATGCTCTGATACCATGTAGAAATATCCTAATAGAATTGTAACAGCTCAAGAAATTTTAATCTAAATCAAGAGACACAATTCTACTCTACTGATCTACGAAATTTAATTCACAATTTAGAACATTCACAAACATGCAATAAGAAAAACTACACATGCACAATATTTTTCTAGGGGAACCCAACTAAGAAAAACCCCTCAAGCCTCTTTGCATTAATCAGATGAATAGACAATGTATTACAATTGCTTCCCCGCTCTAAGCATAACTTGCAAGTGAATAAGCTATCTTTTTACTCAATGAGAAGCTCTAACCTAGACTTAGTTAATTTTTGCCTCTGCTTGAGCCCTATTTCCTTGTACAAATTATGAGGAATTAGCCCTTTTTTTTAGGAATTTTCCTCCAATTGATTGCACAATTCCCAAGGATTGATCATCTGATTGCATGCAACAACTGTACACTCAAACTAGTTTACAACTGCTTGTTACACTACCTTGGAATCTCCACCACAACTGAGGAACTTGAATTCCTTGCATGCACCAACTATTTTTAATTGATTGATCAGTTAATTGGATGATCACTGAGTTAGACTCTTGTCCCACTACACATCTAGCCTTCAACTAGTTCCATTAACTATTAGAAATAGTTTAACTTAGCACAAAGTTCTAAAAATTGTAGGTTTTAACCTTGTACATAAATTACTTGCAGACGAATTCTAAACAATGATGAGAATATAAAACAAATACACAAAGATTTTCCCCTGGATCCCAAAGCCGAGACTACCAGATTATTTTTTCATTATTTTCCTTTCAATGTTACAATGCATATATATACATGTTGAAGAATTCATAAACCCCAATCCATTAACCCTGTATTAGAACATAATCATAGTTCCCTTGTCCATATCTACAAAACACCATGGGAAAAAATCCATCATGCCCAAAACCATGTGAAATACCATTGCACAACATAATAAGTAAGTCTTCCCACCTAATATAGGGTCCAAAAAAAATTCCCGGGGCACTTCCCATGACCCCGTGCAAGGGGCCTACTGGCCCACTGGAACCACCCAACAGGGGGCGTTGTGCCCCCCCTGTGACCCCCTTGCTACATCTGGTGCAAAGAATAGGGGAGGTTGTCACCCCCCTCGCATGTGCGACTAGTTGTGGAAAAAATATAAAACACACACCCAACATTCTCCCTCTTGTTGTTTTCTTTTCCACACAGGGTTTCACATGAGACATTAATCATTGGTCCAGCCCTGTGTTGTGCCCTACAAAAATCCCCCATTTCATATCATTATTATCCCAAAACTATAATGTGAAATGGATCCCTTTTTAATTTTAATTGGTATCAACTTAGTCTTATTCAAAAAGGTCCAAAAAAATAAAATAAGGAACATTACTAAACCTTTTTGATAAACCAATTAAAGGCCTTATATATAAATGATTAATCTTTTATCATTGCGATAAAGCGATCACAAGATCGCATATCGCAATGACAAGGGAAACACAACTTAAGGACCCATTGGTTTTCTCCGATGCGAAATAGGCTATCGGATATCGACAATGATAAGTTGGCGCAATAAAACTCCTTTTCACTCCGATGCGATGCGATATCGCTATCGGCGATCAACGATTTACTATGCATGCTTTTAAAAGTGCCCCGATCAATACTCCCGACGCGATGTGATATCGCTATCGGCGATCAGGGATTCTAAATGCAACCGGTATACCGATTTAAGATTTCCCCAACGCCCGATTGCGATAAAGCCAAAAGCGCGAATTTCAAAGAAAATATTAAAGCGGGTTTATTACGATTAATTCGTATTAAAAGCATTATCTTCTGAATGGCCATTCATCCGTGCTCAACCGCCAAAACATCCAAGGCACACTTCAAATAAATTAGTCGGCCAATAATCGAAATGATGGGCATTTAAAGGATTGACAGGTCTTAACGGCCATTTAATGAAATAGTAAGCCTAAAATATTTTCACAGATTGTATCCGAGGCCACCTTAAGTTAATCATTCACCATGAATTTATCGATATATATCTCACTCATATTCGATTTGCGCTATCAATTTTCTGTATTACGTTCATTATCATTCCTGTGCAGAATTTTTCCGAAGTAACAGCTTCAAGCAGAATGGGGAAGAAGTCCAAGAAAACTACAATTGCTTCCGCTTCGCCAGCCACAGTGAAACTCATCATTGATCCAGGAACTAAAAAGAAAGGATTGATATCGGATACTACATGCCTAGGACTCGCCAGAACTACTTGGCAAGGTACCTATGATTGAAGCTGAAGGACCAATGATGACAGTAGTACAAGCCTCAGCAGATAGCACTCTCAAATCTGATGCTAATCTAAAGGACTTAGCCAACTCTTTTCTTCATCGGATAGCAGCTCGGGAACAAACCCTCCCATATACAGATGTGGTGAGATGGGCAATTCAGGAAATCCCAATCACAGACAGAACCTTCAGCACCAGAGATGGGAGAATTTTTGGTTCCTTTCAAGCTGAGGATTTGAGGCAAATGTATCATTTACCTTTGCCAGAGAAGAAGTATAATAAGACATTTCTGGAGAAATTCCGAGCTGAGAACGAGACTGAATCCGAACCCATTGGGGATTGGAGGCAAAATCCAGCAAAACACAAGCATGAATCTTTGGGTAAGTACTCGGTTGATTCTCTATACTCTCCTTATTGCTATGCTGGGATAATGATGTGTAGGTTGTGGGGGTTACATGATTTCACTAATTTTACTATAGAAATGGTTCCCTTGATGGAAGCGGCATGTAATGGTGAAATCATGGATTGGGCAACTATACTGTCCGATAAGCTAGCAACCGCAGTTCTTGATTTTAGAACCAAATCCCGCGTCATTGAAAGGCTTATTCCCCTATTCTCCTATAGCGCTTATATGCTAGACATCTTGTGTTTTAAATCTAAATTCCCTGTGCTTGGATGGAGGTGGACGTCACAAGACCCCACAACCATTCACATATATCATCAAAAGTTGTGGAAAACCAACTACAAGCACCATTTATACCAAATCTGCAACGGCTTCATGTTGCCCATTCATCATTCTATCTTTAATAAACCTGCCCCTAAGATTTCCTATCAAGCAGGGATTGATTTGACATCCATAGGAAGTTGGTTCGGGGAGGAAAAGTTCACTTATATCAGAATTTTTGGCAGTCAAGCCAAACCTCACGTTCTTCCTTTGTGCATACCGGATAAACTGCTGGCCAGGGAGATAGCATATCAGATAATCTCTGATGGAGTTACACAAACTCTAAAGAAAAATAAGAAGCAGGTCTGGCCCTCTTTTCCCTTGAGATGTGGTATCTACACTCTACATGATTTCAAACATGCAGAGAAAGAAGCTGAAAAAATAAAGGCATTAACTCTGGCAACTCTCCCTAGTAGGCGATTTGATCCACGCAAAGTCGCCTATAATGCACTCGAACAGGCCAAATTGACCAAGTTCAAGCATAAAGAAGATAGGTTCGAGAACTTGTTCTCATCGGCCGAGTCAATGTATCAAGTTAAATCGCTCGCTATAATTCAATACAAAGATGAAGGATTAGTTGAATTCAACAGACTTAGGATCTGTTAGCGACGACCCCAACAATAGAATCAAGCGAGCCTGAGTAGCGACTTGTTAAAGAACCTCCTGTTACATCATAGGAACAGGAAGAAGTGCATGAGAAAATACAAGAGGAGACCCAGGCGAAAGAGCAAGAACATAGCAGTTTAAATGTAAATGAAAATACTCAAATTGATCCGAAATTGCTCCAGGAATGGCAGCAATTCAATTCAATTATCGGAAATCTTGAATGCTCTAAAGATGACGAGACATCAAAAGAGGTCAATACACAGGAGGCGACTTCAAAGCAGGTTTCAGGTGAAACCAACGACCCACCCAAGTCAAAAGAAGTAGAAATAATCCCAAAGGATCCTTCCGACCAGGCTATTTTGTAGATAGAAGAAATTCCTCCCTTAGACGTCTTCTATAGCCCAAGACATAAAGCTGTGGTGAAACGACAGAGGAAGAGGAGAAGGACTGATCAACCTTCTTTATTCCCAGAACAAACAGTGACAGGCAATGTGCTTTGGAAAGAGGAATTTGACCCCTCTGATCATTTGACAAAACTATCACAATATGCTGGAGCCTATTCGGCGGCGACAACAGACAAGGCATCAGAGGTGAGAAGTTTATTGAAGACAAAAGACCAAGACATCTTTTCTCTACAAGCGCAACTATCGGAAGCACAGCAAAAGGCCGAGCAGGCAGAAAAACAATTGGTAGTACAACAGCAAATAAATAAGAAACAGAGAAACAACAATTGACTAAACAATTGCAGGAAGAGAAACAGAGAATTGATGACAGCATAGTTCAAAAGCAGAAGCAACTATCTGAGGCATTGGCGCAACTAAAAGCATCAAATGAACAAATGCTGAAGTCCAAAGATGAGTAGATTGCTCAATTATCAGCCCAGCTAGAGCAAACGAAGAAGCATCCACAGATAAATGAATTCAAAGTAGAGGCATTTCAGATAAACAAGGGATTGGTAAATCAGATGAAGCTTTTATGTCAGCAAATCGCCCAGGCGGAACCATTATGTGATTTAACCACATCAATAAGTGAGAAACTAGAAAAGGCTAGAACAAACTTGGATGAAGCCGAAGAAACATTGACCAATTTTCTTGAATGGCAAGATACCGATCAGGGACAGGCGGCTAATTTACCAAGGATTCTAGAATCGCATAAAGAAATATTATTTACAGAATGGCAGTCTCAGTTAATGAAGGCAAAAAGAGCAATATCAAGATGCAAAACAACCACTAGTAATTTGGTTGAATTGGTTAACAATACTCTTTACTTGTCTAACATGATCTCTCAATGTACTCCAGGCAAATTAACAGCAGCGAAAATATTGGAGCAGTCATGTTACCCAGAGCTAGAGAAAAATGGAAGGTTAATCGCAGGAATTAACAGTTTAACATGGGACGCCTATTGGTTCTTTTCAGTCAAGCCGCACAGCCAGAGAGCCACCCTCAAATTCCTTACAGATGCAATCGAGTATATTATTCCCGATATTCAGGATGCCACCTATGCCGCCCAACTCAATTCTCGCCTCAACAGACCACCCGAAGTGGAGCCAATGCTTGCGATAAGCCAACTCAGGTTTAAAGGCAAACATTCTGAATGATGATTCATGCCGCCGACTGCCAGATCACTGCAAAGGAGATAGTTATCATCAATTGATACCAATTAGGTAGGATTTTAGTTTCATAGATATTTAGTTTAGTGTAGTATTTATAGACAGTTTCATGCATTTAGAAAGGGTCGAAAAGTTTTGTATATGACTTAAACCCTGAAGTTGCACTATTGTACTTCAGGAATATTCTTTTATAAAACTGGACCAATCATTCTGATTTTGATAAGGAAACTTTTATGCAAATGTGCACTACTGTCTTTGTTTGAAAGTATTCTTGCGTTGAAGGAAGAATTTCAAATAGCGATTGATATTGGGATTGATTAGCAGCTCATATGGTACTTTTATCTATGTTTGAACTCATTCTTTTTATATGAATTGTCATTTGATCGCTCTTGCTATTATCAGATATATATATATATGTGTTTTAACAACATTCTTTATTCATTCCACTATTGGCTGTTTATAGTGTGCTTCTCTTCCAATCATGTATGTATCGATGATATAAATGATAAGTGTAGCAATCTTATGTTAATCACTTTGTTTAACTATTTAAATGAAGTAATCTTTGAATGAATAAATATCTATGTTTATTTGATAGAGTCATCTATATCCCTGTCAACAGACAAAGATCATCAAACGCTGCATTTCCAAAGAATAATTGTTCCCGGGATTAGTATTAGTTCTTTTATTTTGTTGATAGATTAAGTTATTCGCCTATCATTAGATTAGATAACCAATCGCTCATCCACCCCTTTTATT
>APFE031668377.1:35224-53921 GCA_000404065.3 Pinus taeda
CAAAGATTGTTAGAGGCCAAGGTTTTTGCAGGTTATTGGCAGGAGCATCCCACATTCAAGAATCAGGTGATACAGATCAAACCGAAGAGATCAACCAGATAAGTATCCCTGACTCTGGATCACAATATGCTGACTTGATCTTTTATTTGAAAAATGGATATGCACCTCCTAACCTGTCTTACAAAAACAAAAGGGCCATTACATTGAAAGCAAAAAGTTTTACAATTATTGATGATGTGCTTTTTAGGTAAAACTATGATTCAATTTTATTAAGATGCCTAGAAAAACCTGAAGCACAAAAGGTTTTGCAGGAATTACATGATGGACCGGCAGGAGGACACTTTGGAGCTGATACAACAACTCACAAAATCATCCATGCTGGATATTATTGGCCCACTCTGTTTAGGGATGCTCATGAATATGTAAGGAAATGCCAGAATTGTCAAACTTCTAGTGGAAGACAAAGAAAACCAGCTTTCCCTTTGCAACCAGTCAACATTGAACAACCATTTGAGCAATGGGGATTGGACATATTGGAGAAATTACTCCACATTCTTCCAAACAGCATAAGTATATCCTTACCGCTACTGGTTATTTTACCAAGTGGGTTGAAGCAATTCCTTTAAAGACAACAAATTTTGAAGCAATTATTGAATTCATAGACCAATTCATCATTACCAGGTTTGGTGTCCCAAATGCTCTTGTTTTTTATAATTCATCTTACTTCTCAGGCAATGCTATGTTTGATTTCGCTATTAAAAGGGGATTTAAACTGAAATATTCTGCTAATTATTATCCCCAGGGTAATGGTTTAGCAGAATCTACAAATAAAAATCTGATTAAAATTATTAAGCGAACTATCGAACATAATCATAAAAATTGGCACAAATCTTTAATATTTGCATTATGGGCTGATAGGATAACATAAAAGGCTTCCATAGGTTCTTCTCCGTTTAATCTTGTGTATGGAAAAGAAGCAGTGCTACCAACAAATCTTGTTCTCCCTTCTCTAGCCCTAGTTCAATTTATTGAAGAAAGCCCTTCTTCTTCTTTACAACTTAGACATGACCAAATTCTAAAATTAGAAGAGGAAAGAGAAAAAGCCAAGATTATCCAGGCAAAACATCAGCAGATCATCAAGTCAACATTTGATTCAGTCTCATCCGGTTCCAAACAATTTCAAGTTGGTGATTTAGTTCTAAAATGGGACAAAGCCCATGAAGATAAGTGAAAACACACCAAATTTCAGAAGATGTGGCTTGGACCATTCCAGGTTTGTGAAAAGATAGGCCATTCGACCTTCATATTACAAGATTTATCAGGGTTGAGAGATTCTCTCCCTATTAATGGCCTTATCTCAAAAAAATTCTTCAATTGAGGAGGTAACCCCTTCTCCTTTTAATAGAATTTTTGTAGTTTGGAGGAGCATTAGAAAATAAAAGTTGTGAGGTATCTTCCATTGACCTTCGCTGTACTTAAAGAGTTGCTCAAAACAAGTAGTGTGATATTTACTTTTAAAAAATAGAAGCCTTAAACAAAAGGGATAATTTCTAGGAAATTAGATATAATTGCATTCTGAAACCACGCTTCAATCTTTGTGAACGCTTCTCAAAGTTTAGAAATATTGTAAATCATTTTAGGTTTTCAAATTGGTCACAAGAAGGTTATCAATATCAAAATAGGAACTAATCCAATTTCAACATCTTCAACTCTTACCTTGTCATCCATTTACTCTTAAGGAGAAAATTGTCTATCCCACTCACCAAAGCTTGTG
This sequence comes from Pinus taeda, assembly GCA_000404065.3. Taxonomy (NCBI): domain Eukaryota; kingdom Viridiplantae; phylum Streptophyta; class Pinopsida; order Pinales; family Pinaceae; genus Pinus; species Pinus taeda. The sequence goes on from APFE031668377.1 coordinate 36,999, forward strand.
ATTATTTAGAGTGTAATTCTAAAAATATTGGATATAAAAGATGAGAGGTCTTATTACAAGCCTGCTTAACATGTTCATAGGGAAATAGTTCAGCCGACATTACCAATACTGCATACCAAAATAGGGTAATGGCTTTAATATAAGACAAGGGGTCTCATCACGAGCCAGCTTGTTCGGATAAATTACTACCAGTGAATGGCATTGTCGCTCAGCTGGCCACAAAACCAGGCCAATGGCTTTTTATCTTACAAAATAGCAGAAAATAGAAAAGAAATGCAAAATGTGAAAAAACATGTTTTGAATTCATTATGTTAATCATACTCTGAGATGAATGGGACAATGGACAATGACATGGTTAAAAGGTATCCCTGTCGAAACTATGAACGTTTGCTGGCAGCAAAGGCTCTACCTATGACAAAGGAGTTAATTCTAAAAGCTGATTTGGAAAGGTTTTCTGTTTTATCATTATCAACCAATAGAGGCCAATTTAAAATTTAGAATGTATCTAATTTTAAACAAGAAAGGGAATTAGCAAAGAAAGTTTCATTTTGTTTGGAATGCAAGTATACCTAGTTATATTAGAATTTTCCCCTTCGATGAAATTTCTATTTATAAAAAGTTTAAGTATTTCCATACTTTTCAGAGATAACTGTTTCTCCCAGCGAATCGCCAATTGTTGTGCCCTACAACAACCCCCCATTTCATATCATTATTATCCCAAAACTATAATGTGAAATGGATCCCTTTTTAATTTTAATTGGTATCAACTTAGTCTTATTCAAAAAGGTACGAAAAAATAAAATAAAGAAAATTACTAAACCTTTTTGATAAACCAATTAAAGGCCTTATATATAAATGATTAATCTTTTATCATTGCGATAAAGCGATCGCAAGATCGCATATAGCAATGACAAGGGAAACACAACTTAAGGACCCATTGGTTTTCTCCGATGCGAAATAGGCTATCGGATATCGGCAATGATAAGTTGGCACAATAAAACTCCGTTTTGCTCCGATGCGATGCGATATCGCTATCAGCGATTGACGATTTACTATGCATGCTTTTAAAAGTGCCTCAGTCAATACTCCCGACGCGATGCGATATCGTTATCGGTGATTCCAAATGCAACCGGTATAACGATTTAAGATTTCCCCGACGCTCGATTGCGATAAAGCCAAAAGTGCGAATTTCAAAGAAAATCTTAAAGAGGGTTTATTACGATTAATTCGTATTAAAAGCCTTATCTTCTAAATGGCCATTCATCCGTGCTCAACCGCCAAAACATCCAAGGCACGCTTCAAATAAATCAGTCGGCCAATAATCGAAATGATGGGCATTTAAAGGATTGACAAGTCTTAACGGCCATTTAATGAAACAGTAAGCCTAAAATCTTTTCACAGATTGTATCCGAGGCCACCTTAAGTTAATCATTCACCATGCATTTATTGATATATATCTCACTCATATTCGATTTGCGCTATCAATTTTCTGTATTACGTTCATCATCATTCCTCTGCAGAATTTTTCCGAAGTAACAGCTTCAAGCAGAATGGGGAAGAAGTCCGAAAAAACTACAATTGCTTCCGCTTCGCTGGCCATAGGGAAACTCATCGTTGATCCAGGAACTAAAAATAAAGGATTGATATCGGATACTACATGCCTAGGACTCGCCAGAACTACTTGGCAAGGTACCTATAATTTGATTGAAGACGAAGGACCAATCATGACAGTAGTACAAGCCTCAGCAGATAGCACTCTTAAATTTGATGCTAATCTAAAGGACTTAGCCAACTCTTTTCTTCATCGGATAGCAGCTCGGGAACAAATCCTCCCATATACAGATGTGGTGAGATGGGCAATTTAGGAAATCCCAATCACAGACAAAACCTTCAGCACCATAGATGAGAGAATTTTCGGTTCCTTTCAAGCTGAGGATTTGAGGCAAATGTATCATTTACCTATGCCAGAGAAGAAGTATAACACGGAATTTCTGGAGAAATTCCGAGCTGAGAACGAGACTGAATCCGAACCCATTCAGGATTGGAGGCAAATTCCAGCAAAACACAAGCATGAATCTTCGGGTAAGTACTTGGTTGATTCTCTATGCTCTCCTTATTGCTATGCTGGGATAATGATGTGTAGGTTGTGGGGGTTACATGATTCCGCTAATTTTACTATAGAAATGGTTCCCTTGATGGAAGCGACATGTAATGGTGAAATCATGGATTGGGCAACTATACTGTCTGATAAGTTAGCAACCGCAGTTCTTGATTTTAGAGCCAAATCCCGCGTCACTGAAAGGCTTATTCGCCCATTCTACTATAGTGCTTATATGCTAGACATCATGTGTTTTAAATCTGAATTCCTTGTGCTTGGATGGAGGTGGACTTCGCAAGACCCCACACCCATTCACATATATCATCAAAAGTTGTGGAAACCCAACTACAAGCACCATTTATACCAAATCTGCAACGGCTTCATGTTGCCCATTCATCATTCTATCTTTAATAAACTTGCCCCTAAGATTTCCTATTAAGCAGGGATTGATTTAACATCCATAGGAAGTTGGTTCGGGGAGGAAAAGTTCACTTATATAGGAATTTTTGGCAGTCAAGCGAAACCTCACGTTCTTCCTTTGTACATACCTGATAAACTGATGGCCAGGGAGATAGCATATCAGATCATCTCCGATGGAGTTACACAAACTCTAAAGAAAACTAAGAAGCAGTTCTAGCCCTCTTTTCCCTTGAGATGTGGTATCTACACTCTACATGATTTCAAACATGCAGAGAAAGAAGCTGAAAAAATAAAGGCATTAACTCTGGCAACTCTCCCTAGTAGGCGATTTGATCCACGCAAAGTCGCATATAATGCACTCGAACAGGCCAAATTGACCAAGTTCAAGCATAAAGAAGATAGGTTCGAGGACTTGTTCTCATTGGCCGAGTCAATGTATCAAGTTAAATCGCTTGCTATAATTGAATACAAAGATGAAGGATTAGTTGAATTCAACAGAATTAGAGAGCAGAGGTTGCAAACTCTGCCTCTAGATTTGTTAGCGACGACCCCAACAACAGAATCAAGCGAGCCTAAGCAGCGACTTGTTAAAGAACCTCCTATTACATCAAAGGAACAGGAAGAAGTGCATGAGAAAAGACAAGAGGAGACCCAGGCGAAAGAGCAAGAACATAGCAGTTTAAATGTAAATGAAAATACTCAAATTGATCCGAAATTGCTCCAGGAATGGCAACAATTGAATTCAATTATCGGCAATCTTAAATGCTCTAAAGATGACGAGGCATCAAAAGAGGTCAATACACAGGAGGCGAATTCAAAGCAGGTTTCAGGTGAAACCAACGACCCACCCAAGTCAAAAGAAGTAGAAATAATCCCAAAGGATCCTTCCGACCAGGTTATTTTGCAGATAGAAGAAATTCCTCCCTTTGACGTCTTCTATAGCCCAAGACATAAAGCTGTGGTGAAACGACAGAGGAAGAGGAGAAGGACTGATCAACCTTCTTTATTCCCAGAACAAACAGTGACGGGAAATGTGCTTTGGAAAGAGGAATTTGACCCCTCTGATGATTTGACATAACTATGACAATATGCTGGAGCCTATTCGGCGGCGACAATAGACAAGGCAACAGAGGTGAGAAGTTTATTGAAGACAAAAGACCAGGACATCTTTTCTCTACAAGCGCAACTATCGGAATCACAGCAAAAGGACGAGTAGGCAGAACAACAATTGGTAGTACAACAACAAATAAATAATCAATTGACTAAACAATTGCAGGAAGAGAAACAAAGAATTGATGACAGTGCAGTTCAAAAGCAGAAGCAACTATCTGAGGCATTGGCGCAACTAAAAGCATCAAATGAACAAATGCTGAAGTCCAAAGATGAGCAGATTGCTCAATTATCAGCCGAGCTAGAGCAAACGAAGAAGCTTCAACAGATAAATGAATTCAAAGTAGAGGCATTTCAGATAAACAAGGGATTGTTAAATCAGATGAAGCTTTTATGTCAGCAAATCGCCCAAGCGGAACCATTATGTGATTTAATCACATCAATAAGTGAGAAACTAGAAAAGGCTAGAACAGACTTGGATCAAGCCGAAGAAACATTGACCAATTTTCTTGAATGGCAAGATACCGATCAGGGATAGGCGGCTAATTTACCAAGGATTCTAGAATCGCATAAAGAAATATTATTTACAGAATGGCAGTCTCAGTTAATGAAGGCAGAAAGAGCAATATCAAGATGCAAAACAACCACTAGTAATTTGGTTGAATTGGTTAATAATACTCTTTACTTGTCTAACATGATCTCTCAATGTACTCCAGGCAAATTAACAACAACGAAAATATTGGAGCAGTCATGTTACCCGGAGCTAGAGAAAAATGGAAGGTTAATAGCAGGAATTAACAGTTTGACATGGGACGCCTATTGGTTCTTTTTAGTCAAGTTGCACAGCCAGAGATCCGCCCTCAAATGCCTTACAGATGCAATCGGGTATATTATTCCCGATATTCAGGATGCCACCTATGCCGCCCAACTCAATTCTTGCCTCAACAGACCACCCAAAGTGGAGCCAATGCTTGCGATAAGTCAGCTCAGGTTTAAAGGCAAATAGCCTGAGTGATGATTCATGCCGCAGACTGCCAGATCGTTGCAAAGGAGATAGTTATTATCAATTGATACCAATTAAGTAGGATTTTAGTTTCATAGATATTTAGTTTAGTGTAGTATTTATAGACCCTTTCATGCATTTAGAAAGGGTTGTAAAGTTTTGTATATGACTTAAACCCTGAAGTTGCATTATTGTACTTCAGGGATATTCTTTTATGAAACTAGACCAATCATTCTGATTTTGATAAGGAAAGCTTTTATGCAAATGTGCACTACTGTCTTTGTTTGAAAGTGTTTCTGCGTTGAAGGAAGAATTTCAAATAGCGATTGATATTGGGATTGATTAGCAGCTCATATGGTACTATTATCTATGTATGAACTCATTCTTTTTATATGAATTTTCATTTGATCGCTCTTGCTATTATCGCATATATATATATATGTGTTTTAACAACATTCTTTATTCATTCCACTATTGGCTGTTTATAGTGTGCTTCTCTTCCAATCATGTATGTATCGATGATATAAATGATAAGTGCAGCAATCTTGCGTTAATCACTTTGTTGAACTATTTAAATGAAGTAATCTTTGAATGAATAAATGTCTATGTTTATTTGATTGAGTCATCTATATGCTTGTCAATAGACAAAGATCATCAAACACTGCATTTCCAAAGAATAATTGTTCCCGGGATTAGTATTAGTTCTTTTATTTTTGTTGATAGATTACGTTATTCGCCTATCATTAGATCAGATAACCAATCACTCATCCACCCCTTTTATTCATTTCTGGGAAACTGGTCCCATTATATCCAGTCGGAGCCACCATCCCAAACGGAAAAGGAGCTGTATTAAGGTCCGGATCGGGTGGTTATCCCCCAATGTTGATACAACGATTTTCGAGGCATCAACATTTCTGGCACTAGAAGGAGGGACATCCACTATGAATGGTGAGTAAGCCAAAACCTACAGACCATTCATAGAGTAAATCACCCTCCACCTCTCCTCGGACCTCTCGTTTGCACTCTGAATCATCAGTATCCAGATGAGAAGAGGAAGGATCAACTACTACTGCTCAACCTCATCATACTTCAGAACATTTAAGTCCGGAGTCCCCTGAAGTTCAGTCTATCATCCAAAAAATTCAAGGCTTCTCGATTACACCTCCTAGATCTGAAGTATCACAAGGCAGTCAGACTTCGCAATTCCACTTACCTCATCACCTTACCAGACTTCAAAGAGAAAAACTCGGTATTGAACCACCTGAGTTTCCTTTGCTCGAAAGTAAAAGGATTAAAAAGAGAATTGAAGGTTTCGGTAGTGAAACCTTTTCTCCACCATCTTCCATCTAATCATCACCTGTGCGAAGTCAAACACCCACTTCACCATTACATATTGTTGTTCACCAAGGGACTTCACCTCCAACATCACAATCCTTTCAGTCTTCATTTCCACCTCCTCCCCAATCACCTGGAACACCACAGGAAATCCCTGGTACTCCCAAAATGGATCAAAGACCATGGAGAAGTCCTGCTGCAGTCACTATGCCTACGCCTTTACATCCATTACCCGATTATCCTGAGAAATGGTTACCAAAGTTCAATCCAGATGCTGGAACATTAGCTGAGGAACACATAAATAATTTCATGTTGTCAGTTAATTTTAAGGGAGTAACTGAAGAATATGTTGTAGTTAGATTGTTCCCCTACACATTACAAGGATCCGCAGGGTCTTGGTATTTTTCCTTGCCCGCTGGATCCATCACCAGTTGGAATATCTTTCAGGAACAGTTTCTTACCAAATACGACGATGATAGATCCTTGGCTACACTCATCAATGACCTTTCCAATCTGAGGATCGATTCAAGAGAACCAATAAAAGAATTTAACTCCCGATTTAACAAACTCTTGAACAAAATCCCTACCGATGATAAGCCAAGCGAACAAATTAGAAGCGAATGGTATATTACAGCCTTACCCTCAAACATAACCATTTTTGTAGATAGGTCTAAACAACCTACATTGGCTGAAAACATGAAAGAAGCCCTCGCTGTCGAAAAACGTGTAATCGCTTTGGAAAAGAACGCTGCTCTAGAGGAACGAAAATCCAAAAAAGTGTCTTTCAAGGATGATTCAAAGAAAAAGATCACCAAGGATCCATACGACATGGAGGGCCTTCAAAAAGTCCTCAAAACCATGTCAAATGAAATGGTTGAGATTAAGAAGCAAGTAGCAGAGTCCTCAACAAAGAAACCTTATAGGAATTTTAAAAAACCTGAGTCCAAGCCTCCAAATGTTATATCCTATGCAGATTCAGACCTTGAGGAAGAAGAAGAAGAAGAAATAATTACACTATCCGATGAATTAGAAGAAGAGGAAGTCATTGAATGCCATGGAATGTGGGACTTTATACTCCCTAATTCTGATACTGAAGCCGAGCAAGAAGCCTTTCCCGTGACTAACAGGAGTAAAGCTACTCCTGAACCTGTTCAGGCCAATCCAAAGAAAAGGAGTGTTGGTACCAATACTACAAAGGAAAAGGTACCCACAAGGAAGCTAGCCGCAACAGTATCTCAAAATCAACCGTCATCCTCCAATATACCTTCATCATCTAAGATGTTGATAGTATCTGATTCAATGGACTATAATATTGTTGATGATATGAAGAAAACTAAGGCAAACATCACCATGTTTGAACTCAGTAAATTAAAACATCAACAAAAATTGCTTCTCAAAGAACTCAATGCAGTTCCTTCTTCACCTCTTCCCAGTACTAAAGCTGCAAGTGACTCAGGACAACCATCCTCTGGTAGAGTTGAGGCAACAGATACAATTCTAATTGGAAATAGATCAAATTCCCATACCCCTCCTTTCCTCTTAACATATGAAATTTACAATCGAAATCTGCATAACTGCTTAATTGGCTCTGGGGCATCATCCAATATAATGCCAGCTTCAGTTTGTTCTAAGCTGAACATAGAACCTCAGATATCTTCAATTCACATTGTGAAGTTAGATAGAACTAAAGTTCAGGTTTTAGGGGAAATAAACTCTGTTACAATCAGGTTATCGGCCGATCCACGAGTGGTTCAAAGGATTGATATCTTAATCGCCGATATACCTGAGTTCTATGGTTTAATTTTAAGCAGGGATTGGTCAGGAAAGCTCCATGGGTATATTTCCACCGATTGGTCCCATATGTGGCTTCCCTATAAGGGTAAGCCGAATCAAATAAAAATCGATCGGGAAAAACACATGACCCACACTATTACAGAGTTCGAACAAGAGAATTAGCCAGTTGCATTTAACAACAATATTTTAGGAAACTATTCCTCTGAATCATTCTTTGGCAATTATATTGCCTAGCCATCTCCTTTCTCGGTAAACAATTTCACATCACAAATTGAAAGTTTTTCACAGACTGACAGGTCTAGGTGTGTTAATGTTACTGAGAATTTTGTAAATAAAATTGTAGATAATTCTTTATTTTGGTCTTTATATTTCGATGGGTCCAAATCTACTGAAGGATAAGGAGCAGGATGTATTTTGGTTAGCCCACAGGGAGGGAAAACAATGTTGTCCTGCAGGTTAGAATTCGAATGCATGAATAATACAGCTGAGTACGAAGCCTTAGTCCAAGGACTATATAAAGCAATTGGCCTGAAGGTCCAATATTTGAAAGTGTTTGGAGATTCTGAGATCATTTTTAAGCAAGTAAGGAATACAATTCATTGTCTTTCTAACCATCTTAAACATTATCAGTCACTGGTACAAGAACTCACCTCCCACTTTTTGGCATTCAATATTTCTTCCATTCCCAGGTCTCAAAATTCAGCAGCCGACTTGCTAGCCAATGTCGCTTCCAAGCTCCTACCTTCTGAAGATTATAGCCAGATAGATTTTTAGTAGAATTGCTTTTTAGGCCATCAATTCCTGAAAATGTCACTAATTGGAGAGTATTCAACCACAATGAAGACATTTTATAGTTTTTAACCTCCGAAAAATCCTATACTGATCAAATCATTGACGAAAACGAGCACGATATTCAAATGCGAGGTAAACACGAGGAAAATTCAATCCCAAAGCCTGTGGTAAAGCTTGAGGATCTTAATGATATTAAAGACAGGTTTAAACTTGTAACCAATACAAAACTCCAAAGCTCTACCTTAAGTTTTGAATTGATAAACCTTGGCACTGAACAAACTCCTCAAAACATTAATTTGGGATTAGGACTTTCCGTGGAAGAAAAGGAAGCATTCCTTAAACTGTTACAGAAAAATAAACATGTTTTTGCTTGGAAATATGACGATTTGAAAACATATGATACATCCATTATCTAGCATACCATTACGATGCTTCCCGAACAGAAACCAGTTCAACAAAAGTTGAGAAAAATACATCCAAACTTAGAGAGTCAAATAAAATCGGAACTCAATAAACTCTTGAAAGCTAAGATTATTTTTCCTGTTCGGCACTCAAAATGGGTCTCCAATATGGTGCCAGTCAGAAAGAAAAATAGCGACATAAGGATTTGTATCGATTTCAGAAATTTGAATAAAGCGAGCCTAAAAGATAATTTCCCATTACCCACTATGGAGCAGATACTCCAATTAGTGGAAGGCTCTCAGTTAATGTCCTTTTTGGACGGTTTTTCAGGATATAATCAAATTTTAGTCCATCCTGATGACCGACTCAAAACCACATTCAGAACAAAATGGGGAACGTATGCGTATCAGAAAATGCCTTTCGGACTTATTAATGCAGGAGCCACGTTTCAAAGAGCGATGGATATCGCTTTTAAAGGGTTGATTAACAAAACAGTAGTCGTCTACTTAGACGATATTACTGTATTTTCTAAAGAGAGATCCAATCATTTGCATGATTTAAATCAAATCTTTCAACGCTGCAGGAGATATGGTATTTCACTTAACCCTAAAAAATCATTCTTTGCTCTTGGTCAAGGAAAGCTCTTAGGCTTTATCATTTCTAAAGATGGCATTTATATTGATCCGGATAGGATCAAAGAAATCTCTGAAATCCCTTTTCCTCATAATAAAAAATCCATGCAGTCATTTTTAGGCGAAATCAATTTTGTTAAAAGGTTCGTTCCAGTCTTTTCTCAAATCATTTCGCCACTTCAAACTATGATTAAGAAAAATTTAGTCTTTAAATGGGGATCGGCAGAAAAGAAAGCGTTTGATTTGATCAAACAATCAATAATCAATGCCCCCGCTTTAAATACCCCTAAGTTTTCTAATCATTTCACATTGTATACTATCGCATCCGATTTGTCTTATGCAGCAGTACTCACACAGATCAACAATCACAATTTGGAAGCACCCATTTCATTCTATAGTTCAAATCTTCAGGGTGCTGAATTGAATTACTCTGAAGTAGAAAAACAATCCTTTGCTATATATAAAGTTGTCAAACATTACACACCCTTCCTTTTAAAAGCCCATACAAAAGTTATAGTTCCTTTCCCTTCAGTAAGGCAACTATTAATCCAAAGGGAATTGGGTGAAAAAAGGGCAAACTGGGTTACAACACTTCAAGAATACGACTTAGAAATTAAACCAGCAAAGATTGTTAGAGGCTAAGGTTTTTGCAGGTTATTGGCAGGAGCATCTCACATTCAAGAATCAGGTGATACAGATCAAACCGAAGAAATCCACCAGATAAGTATCGCTGACTCTGAATCACAATATGTTGACTTAATCTTCTATTTGAAAAATGGATATGCACCTCCTAACCTATCTTACAAAAACAAAAGGGCCATTAGACTGAAAGCAAAAAATTTCACAATTATTGATGATGTGCTTTTTAGGCAAAACTATGATTCAATTTTGTTAAGATGCCTAGAGAAACCTGAGGCACAAAAGGTTTTGCAGGAATTGCATGATGAACCGACAGGAGGACACTTTGGAGCTGATACAACAGCTCACAAAATCATCCATGCTGGATATTATTGGCCCACTCTGTTTAGAGATGCTCATGAATATGTAAGGAAATGCCGAAATTGTCAAACTTCTAGTGGGAGACAGAGAAAACCAGCTTTCCCTTTGCAACCAGTCAACATTGAACAACCATTTGAGCAATGGGGATTGGACATCATTGGAGAAATTACTCCACATTCTTCCAAACAGCATAAGTATATCCTTACCGCTACTGATTATTTTACCAAGTGGGTTGAAGAAATTCCTTTAAAGACAACCAATTCTGAAGCAATTATTGAATTCATAGACCAAATCATCATTACCAGGTTTGGTGTCCCAAATGCTCTTGTTTTTGATAATGCATATTACTTCTCAGGAAATGCTATGTTTGATTTCGCTATTAAAAGAGGATTTAAACTGAAATATTCTGCTAATTATTATCCCCAGGGTAATGGTTTAGCAAAATCTACAAATAAAAATCTGATTAAAATTATGAAGCGAACTATCGAACAGAATCATAAAAATTGGTACAAATATTTAATATTTGCATTATGGGCTGATAGGTTAACGCAAAAGGCTTCCATAGGTTCTTCCCCGTTTAATCTTGTGTATGGAAAAGAAGAAGTTCTACCAACAAATCTTGTCCTTCCTTCTCTAGCCCTAGTTCAGTTTATTGAAGAAAGCCCTTCTTCTTCTATACAACTTAGACATGACCAAATTTTAAAATTAGAAGAAGAAAGAGAGAAAGCCAAGGTTATTCATGCGAAACATCAACAAATCATCAATTCATCCTTTGATTTAGTCTCATCCGGTTCAAAACAATTTCAAGTCGGTGATTTAGTTCTGAAATGGGACAAAGCCCATGAAGATAAGGGAAAACACACCAAGTTTCAGAAGATGTGGCTCGGGCCATTTCAAATCTGTGAAAATATAGGCCATTCGACCTTCATATTACAAGATTTATTAGGTTCGAGAGATTCTCTCCCTGTTAATGGCCTTATCTTAAAGAAATTCTTCAATTGAGGAGGTAACCCCTTCTCCTTTTAATAGAATTTTGTAGTTTGTAGGAACATTAGAAAATAAAGTTGTGGGGTGTCTTCCATTGACCTTTGTTGTACTTAAGAGTTGCTCAAAACAAGTAGTGTGATATTTACTTTTAAAATAATAGAAGTAAAAAACAAAAGGGATAATTTCTAGGAAATTAGATATAATTGCATTCTGAAACCACACTTCAATTTTTGTGAACGCTTCTCAAAGTTTAGAAATATTGTAAATCATTTTATGTTTTCAAATTGGTCACAAGAAGGTTATCAATATCAAAATAGGAACCAATCCAATTTCAGCATCTTCAACTCTTACCTTGTCATCCATTTACTCTTAAGGAGAAAATTTTCCATCCCACTCACCAAAGCTTGTGATTACTCAGAGTGTAATTCTAAAATAATTGATATAAAGGATAAGAGGTCTTATTACAAGCCTGCTTACCATGTTCATAGGGAAATAGTTTAAACTGACATTACCAAATACTACATACCAAAAGAGGGTAATGGCTTTAATTATAAGACAAGGGGTCTCATCACAAGCCAGCTTGTTCGGTTAAATTACTACCAGTGAATGGCATTGTCACTCAACTGGCCACCAAACCAGGACAATGGATTTTTATCTTACAAAATAACAGAAAAGTAGAAAAGAAATGCAAAATTTAAAAAGCATGTTTTGAATTCATTCTGTTAATCATACTCTAAGATGAATGGGACAATGGACAATAACATGGTTAAAAGGTATCCCTGTCGAAACTATGAACGTTCACTGGCAGCAGAGGCTCTATCTATGACAAAGGAGTTAATTCTAAAAGCTGATTTGGAAAAGTTTTCTGTTTTATCATTAACAACCAATAGAAGGCCAATTTAAAATTTAGAATGTATCTAATTTTAAACAAGAGAGGGAATTAGCAAAGATAGTTTCATTTTATTTGGAATGCATATATACCTAGTTATATTAGAATTTTCCCCTTTGATGAAATTCCTATTTTGAAAAAGTTTAAGTATTTCCATACTTTTCAGAGATAACTGTTTCTTCCAGTGAATTGCCAATTATTGTGGTCTACAACAACCCCTCATTTCATATCAATATTATTCTCAAAAGTATAATGTGAAATGGGTACCTTTAGATTTTAATTGGTATCAACTTAGTGTTACTCAAAAAGGTCCGAATAACAAAATAAAAACATTACAAAACCTTTTTGATAAACCAATTAAAGGTCTTATATATATAAATGATTAATCTTTTATCATTGCGATAAATCGATCGCAAGATCGCATATCGCAATGACAAAGGAGGCATAACTTAAAGACCCATTGGTTTTCTCCGACGCGACAACTCACAATAGGCTATCGGATATCGGCAATAATAAGTGGGCATAATAAAATTCCTTTCGCTCTGATGCGATGAGATATCGCTATCAGCGATCGGGGATTTACCATGCATGCTTTTCAAAGTGCCCAGTTAATACTTCCGATGCGATGTGATATCGCTGTTGGCGATCGGGGATTCCAAATGGAACCAATGTAACGATTTAAGATTTCCCCGACGCCCGATTGCGATAAAGCCAAAAGCTCGAATTTCAAAGAAATCTTGAAGAAGGGTTATTACAATTAATTCGTATTAAAAGCCTTATCTCCCAAACAATCATTCATCTGCGCTCAACCGCCAAAACATCCAAGGCACGCTTCAACAAATCATTCGGCCAATAATTGATATGATGGGAATTTATAGAATTGACAAGTCTTTATGGCCATTTAATGAAATAGTAAGCTTAAAAATCTTTTCACAGATTGTATCCGAAGACCACTTTAAGTTAATCATTCATCATGCATCAATCAATATATATTGCTCATATTTGGTTTTACGCTATCAACTTTCTGTATTACGTTCATTGCCATTCCTGTGAAGAACTCTTACGAAGTAATGAATTCAAGCAGAATGGGGAAGAAGTCTAAGAAAACTGCAATAATTTCCGCTTCGCCGGCCACAGGACAACTCATCGCTGATCCAGGAACTAAAAATAAAGGATTGATATCGGATACTAAATGTCTAGGACTCGGCAAAACTACTTGGCAAGGTACCTATAATTTGATTGAAGCCGAAGAACCAGAGAAGGCAGTAGTACAAGCCTCAGCAGATAGCACTCGAAAATCTGATGCTAATCTAAAGGACTTAGCCAACTCTTTCCTTCATCGGATAGCAGCTCGGGAACAAATTTTCCCATATACGGATGTAGTGAGATGGGCAATTGAGGAAATCCCAATCACAGACAAAACCTTTAGCACCAGAGATGGGAGAATCTTCGGTTCATTTCAATTTGATGATTTGAGGCAAATGTATCATTTGCCTATGCCAGAGAAGAAGTACAACACGACATTTCTAGAGAAATTCTGAGATGAGAATGAAACTGAATCCGAACCCATTCGGGAATGCAGGAAAAATCCAGCAAAACACAAGCATGAATCTTTGGGTAAGTACTCGGTTGATTCTCTATGCTCTCCTTATTGTTATGCTGGGATAATGATGTGTAGGTTGTGGGGGTTGCATGATTCCGCTAATTTTACTATAGAAATGGTTCCCTTGATGGAAGCGGCATGTAATGGTGAAATAATGGATTGGGCAACTATACTGTCTGATAAGCTAGCTACCGCAGTTCTAGATTTTAGAACCAAATCCCACGTCACTGAAAGGCTTATTCCTCCATTCCACTACAATGCTTATATATTAGACGTCCTGTGTTTTAAATCTGAATTTCCTGTGCTCGGATGGAGGTGGACTTCGCAAGACCCCACGCCCATTCACATATACCATCAGAATTTGTGGAAAACTTACTACAAGCACCATTTATACCAAATCTTCAACGGATTTATGTTATCCATTCATCATTCTATTTTTAATAATCCTGCCCCTAAGATTTCCTACCAAGCAGGGATTGATTTGACATCAATAGGAAGTTGGTTTGGAGAGGAGAAGTTTACTTATATAAGAATTTTCGGCAGTCAAGCCAAACCTCACGTTCTTCCTTTGTACATACTTGATAAACTGCTGGCCAGAGAGATAGCCTATCAGATTACCTCCGAAGGAGTTACACAAACTCTAAAGAAAAATAAGAAGCAGGTCTGGCCCTCTTTTCCCCTGAGATGTGGTATCTACACTCTACATGATTTCAAGCATGCAGAGAAAGAATCTAAAAAAATAAAGTCATTAACTCTAGCAACTCTCCCTAGTAGGCAATTTGATCCATGCAAAATCGCCTATAATGCACTTGAACAGGCGAAATTGATCAAGTTTGAACATAAGGAAGATAAGTTTGATGACCTGTTCTCATCAGCCGAGTCAATGTACCAAGTTAAATCGCTGGCTATAATCGAATACAAAGATGAAGGATTAGTTGAATTCAACAGACTTAGAGAATAGAGGTTGCAAACTCTGCCTCTAGATCTGTTAGCAACAACCCCAACAACAGAATCAAGCAAGCTTGAGCAACGACTTATTAAGGAACCTTTTGTTACATCAAAGGAACAGGAAGAAGTGCATATGAAAAGACAAGAGGAAACCCAGGCGAAAGAGCAGGAATAGAGCAACATAAATGTGAATGTAAATACTCAAATTGACCTGAAATTGCTCCAGGAATGGCAGCAATTCAATTCAATTATCGGTAATCTTGAGTGCTCTAAAGATGACGAGACATCAAAAGAGGCTAATACACAAGAGGCAACTTCAAAGCAGGTTTCAGGTGAAACCAATGTCCTACCCAGTTTGAAAGAAGTAGACATAATCCCAAAGGATCCTTCCGACCAGGTTATTTTGCAGATAGAAGAAATTCCTCCCTTAGATGTCTTCTATATCCCAAGACACAAAGATGTAGTGAAACAACAAAGGAAGAGGAGAAGGACTAATCAACCTTCCCTATTTCCAGAACAAACAGTGACGGGCAATGTGCTTTGGAAAGAGGAATTTGACCCCTCTGATGATCTAACAAAACTATCACAATATGCTGGAGCCTATTCGGCGTCGAAAATAGACAAGGCATCATAGATAAGCAGTTTATTGAAAACAAAAGACCAGGAGATCTTTTCACTACAAGCGCAACTATCAGAAGCACAGCAAAAGGCGGAGCAGGCAGAACAACAATTGGTAATACAACAACAAATAAATAACCAATTTACTAATAATTGCAGGAAGAGAAACATAGGATTGATGACAGCGCAGTTCAAAAGCAGAAAGAGCTATCTGAGGCATTGGCGCAACTAAAAGCATCGAATGAACAAATGCTGAAGTCAAAAGATGAGCAGATTGCTCAACTATCAACCCAGCTAGAGAAAATGCAGAAACTTCCACAGCTAGATGAATTCAGAGTAGAGGCATTACAGATAAACAAAGCATTGATAAATCAGATAAAGGTTTTATGTCAACAAATCGCCCAGGTGGAACCATTATGCGATTTAAGGACATCAATAAGTGAGAAATCGGAAAAAGCTAG
Organism: Pinus taeda; assembly: GCA_000404065.3. Taxonomy (NCBI): domain Eukaryota; kingdom Viridiplantae; phylum Streptophyta; class Pinopsida; order Pinales; family Pinaceae; genus Pinus; species Pinus taeda. The sequence goes on from APFE031668377.1 coordinate 53,090, forward strand.
AACAGACTTGGATCAAGCCGAAGAAACATTAAACAATTTTCTTGAATGGCAAGATACCGATCAGGGACAGGCGGCTAAGTTACCAAAGATTTTAGAATCGAATAAAGAGATATTAGTTACAGAATGGCAGTCTCAGTTAATGAAGGCAGAAAGAGCAATTTTAGGATGCAAATCAGCCACTAGTAATTTGGTTGAATTGGTTAATAATACTCTTTACTTGTCTAACATGATCTCTCATTGTACTCCAGGTAAATTGACAGCAACTAAAACATTTGAGCAGTCATGTTACCCAGAACTAGAGAAAAATGGAAGGTTAATCACAGGAATTAACAGTTTGACATGGGATGCCTATTGGTTCTTTTTAGTCAAACTGCATAGCCAGAGAGCCGCCCTCGAATGCCTTACAGATGCAATCGGCTATATCATTCCCGATATTCAAGATGCCACCTATGCCGCCCAACTCAATTCTCGCCTCAACAGACCACCCGAAGTGGAGCCAATGCTTGCGATAAGTCGGCTCAGGTTTAAAGGCAAACAACCTGAATGATGATTCATGCCACCGACTGCCAGATTGCTGCGAAGGAGATATTTAACATCAATTGATACCATTTAAGTAGGATTTCAGTTTCATAGATATTTAGCTTAGTTTAGTATTTATAGACCCTTTCATGTATTTAGAAAGGGTCGTAAAGTTTTGTATATGAGTTAAAACCTGAAGTTGCACTATTGTACTTCAGGGATATTCTTTTATAAAACTGGACCAATCATTCTGATTTTGACAAAGAAGCTTTTATGCGAATGTGCACTACTGTCTTTGTTTGAAAGTATTTCT
>APFE031668377.1:54314-73963 GCA_000404065.3 Pinus taeda
AATGATAAGTGTAGCAATATTGTGTTAATCACTTTGTTTAACTATTTAAATAAAGTAATCTTTGAATGAATAAATATCTATGTTTATTTGATAGAGTCATCTATATGCCTGTCAATAGACAAAGATCATCAAACACTACATTTCCAAAGAATAATAGTTCCCGGGATTACTATTAGTTCTTTTATTTTTGCTGATAGAATAAGTTATTTGCCTATCATTAGATTAGATAACCAATCACTCATCCACCCCTTTTATTCATTATTGGGAAACTGGTCCCATTATATCCATTCGGAGCCACCATCCCAAATGGAAAAAGAGCTGTATTAAGGTCCGGACCGGGTGGTTATCCCCCAATGTTGATACAACGACTTTCGGGGCATCAACAACTGCCAAGAAGAAAATTTTCCAAAATAATGAAACCCCTATTGAAGATAAAAATGGAATTAGAAGGGATAGTATACCATATCCCTGGGATGAGGTTAGCTACCAAGTAATCAAATAAATTTCTTGTGAGGGGAGGGACAACATTATTTATGGATACCACTTTAGAATCCTCCATGACTTGAGGTATGGCATGGATACTCCAACACCTCAAAAGCTCAGTATCCCTTACTTTCTCCTTCAGTCCCTTATTAACTCCAGCACCAAGGTACAAGCAGGAAATTTAAGGCAGTTAGCTCACCATGGCTTAATCAAAATTGTAGTAGAGAAATCCCTCCATACCTTTACACTCCCTATAGCATGGGAAGTTTTTTGAAATATGACAGCTAAGGATGACATAAAAGCATTAACCTGTGATGTCTGTCCTACTAGCAGTGAGGAGTAAGAACATAAAGGAGGAGAAGATGAAGCCAGTGGTGACATGGAAGAGCAAGAAAGGAAGGAGGAAGGAAAAGAAACAGAGAAGGGAAAAGTTGAAGAGACAGAAAAAGAGACAGAAGAAGAGGAAAAAGAGGCAGAGAAGGCAGAGCAAGGAGAAGAGTCCCCTAAGATTTTGGAAAGAGAGGCAGTAGCTGCCCTCACTGCCCTCAGTACCCCATTCAAGCCAAAGCAGAAGAGGAAAAGACAGACCTCCACGTTTTTCAGGGCAAGGAAGGGCAGAAGAATTAAAACAGGCAAACCTCAGCCCTCTTCAAAAGTTCCCATTACCATTGAAGGTTGACCATCTACCAAGGTGAAGGAATCTCCTTCCAAGACACCTATAACATATGAAAGGGGGACTCTAAGATCTTCTACATGGAAGGGAAAGGCAGTACTATAGGACCCAAAACTAGACCTATAGGAGGTTGAAACAGTCCTATAGGAGACACTGTATAAACTACAGGAGACCCAAAAGCTTGAGAAAAGGATAGGAGTACAGCCAGAGGTGAAAAAGGAAGCACAAGGGCTACAAGAACCTGACCCCCAGCCTATTCTGGCCTCCTATTACAATCTACTTGAGGGAGGCTGGATAATCCCATAGAAATTTGCAATTCCACTATTTTTCAAATTGGAGAAAGAAAGAGTGAGAACACATAGGTGGATGCAGATAGCCAAATCCAAAGGAGTTGACGATGTTCGCCATATGGAAAACAAACTCAAGGAAATGGGCAGAGAATTGAGTGCTCTCAGAGACAGAGAGTCCATTACAAGAAGCCACCTTAAAAATGAGAATGAAATCCTAAGGAGGTAGCTGCAAGAGAAAGAGACTTAGGTGGCATGCATGTCCAGCTTATCCATGGAAGCATTACAATGCAGAACACCAGCCAAATCTTATGGCCTCTATCTGAAGGACCAATGGATTCAATTCCAGTTAAAAACTTTGGCACAAAGAGGCACAATGCCTTTCCAAGACTATAGACAGTTCATGGATCTGTGTGACCAAAGGACCTTAGAGGATAAAGAAAAAATGGCAGAGTTCAACCTACACAACATGGCCCTCACAGACACGAATGTGTGTGACCCCAATGCTAAGCTAGGGGACCTGCAATTAATGGCCATGGCCTCATGGATGAACCATGAAGACTTGAGGGTAGCAGAAATGAAAAGATTGATGATAAAAGAGCAGAATGAGCCATTAATGATAAGAGCTAAGTCATCAAATCCTATGGCACTCATCAACACACATAACCTGCTTGCTAATGACCCTCAGATTGCCCCTAAATATCTAACCAATCAGGCATAAGCCATTGCACAAGGAGAGGGGCATGTTGGGTCCCTATAATACTAGTGATTACCCCATTACTATTGTAGCTGTACCCCTTATTAATATTGTTGTGCCCCTATTGTCCCCATATTGTTATTACTGTGCCCCATAGAATCCCTCTATTGTTATTTTTGTGGCTTTATATTATTATTGTTAGTTCGGCTGGGTTTTATTGTGACTCATTAGACTCCTATATATAGAAAGGAGGTTTTATCATCAAAGAATTGTTCATTTATGTAATGTAAAGGATGTTGCCCCCTCGAAGAGGCCGAATTCTAAGGCGTTGATCTATCTTTTATATCTTTTCTTGAGGTGGTTTCATAATAGAATCCCTGGTCTCTACAGTAATATTATTTTAATCAGTGGAACCCAAGCTGGACATCTCAGCAAATCCCATTTCCATACCAATTCCCCCAGTATCAGCAATCTCTCTCTTTGCCATCAAACGCTCCACCGAATAACTAGACAATGAGACCCTAGCCGCCTGTACAACCAAACCCCAACCCTAATAATAATAAAGCTGTGCAGGTAATTGATATTCAGAACCAGGCTATTTTCCCTATGCAATGTAATGATATTCATTTGCGGTCTGGGAGAGTAGTCGAACCTATTATTGATGATATTACTTCTTCTAACTCTGATAAAGAGGAGACAGAAAAATATAAGTCATCCAATAAGAATGCTGAAATAGTTGAGTCACCCTCTAATAAAACTGCTGAAATAGCAGAGCTGCCATTCCTTGAACGTCTGGCTCTCACTAAGACACCTGAGGCACCTGCTTTTAACCTTCTAGGGGAATTGCAGAATATGTATGTTAAAATTCCACTCTTACAAGCACTTAGAGATGTACCAATTTATGCTAGAACTGTTAGAGACATCTGCATTAAGAAACCTGGAAGAAAAGCTAAAGATATCCTTACAGTTCATGTGATGGGTGATCTAGCTTCTTTAATGACAGGAAAAACCCCTCTTGTGAAATATGGTGACCTTGGTCATCCTATAGTTACAGTACAGGTTGGAAACTTTTGTTTCTAGAGTTCTAGTAGATTTAGGTGCTGCTATAAACATTATGACCCTTGAAACTGCACAGTTATTATAGTTGAAGAATGTAATTAGAGAGACCCCAACCATTCTAGAACTAGCTGGCCAAAGGGGTTATTGAAGACCTGATAATTTCAGTCGAATCTTGGAACTACCCAACTGATTTTGTTGTATTATAGACTAAAACAAAGTTGGGGGGACATCCATTTATTTTGGGGAGACCCTGGCTGGCTACATCAGATGCCTTCATCAGCTGTAGATCAGGTTCAATGACAATTTCTAATGGATGTAAAACTAAGCAGCTCACTCTTTACCCTCATGCTACACCTATGATTAACAATGATAACTCTGCATTGTTAGACTATGAGGATGATGATACCCAACCCATTTTGACTATTGGACAAGCCTTAACTTTTAAAGATACAACCGAGGATGAACTAATTAGTAATTTTATTTTCGAACCTTCTTCGGTTAACTCTGAAACACATGATCAATTGACTGCAATTTTGGAACCTGAATCATAGCAAAACCTTAAATCTGAAAATTTATCTCAAACATCAACTGATATCTCATCCAAGAGCATAACAGTAGAAATTGAGCCTGGCAAAACATTGAATATAAACCCTAACTTAACAGATGTTGAAACACAACAGTTAATGAAGTTACTTCGTGAAAATAAGGAAGCATTCGCATGGGACTATACAAATATAAAGGGAATCTCTCCTAAATTATGTACTCATCATATTTATATCAAAGAGGGGTCTCACCCAGTTTATCAACCACAGCGACAAATGAACCCTAATTTAAGGGAAATTGTTAAAGAAGAACTTCAAAAATTGCTTAATGCAGGGTTTATATACCCTATATCTGACAGTGAATGGGTTTCTCCATTAGTGATAGTACCTAAGAAAAATGGGAAATGGAGAGTGTGTGTGGATTATAGAGCTCTAAATAAAGCCACTCAAAAAGATCATTTCCCCTTACCATTTATTGATCAGGTGCTAGACAGTTTGTCAGGAAAGAGATTCTTTTCCTTTTTAGATGGCTTTAGTGGATATAACCAGATCAAAATTGCACCCCAGGATCAATACAAGACCACTTTTACTAGTCCATGGGGAACTTTTTCCTATAGAGTTCTTCCATTTGGGCTATGTAATTCTCTAGCAACATTTCAAAGAGAAGTGATATGAATTTTCTCTGATATGCTTAATGACTCTTTGGAGATATTTATGGATGACTTTACTCCTTATAGTGTGACTTTTGAAGATGCATTACAAAACCTTGAGAAAGTACTTAAACAATGTATAGAAGCCCATCTTGCCTTAAGTACTGAAAAATGTCAGATGATGATGAATCAAGGAATTGTATTGGGACACTTCATCTCATTCCTAGGAATTCAAGTTGATCCAGCTAAAGTGCAGGTAATTTAGACTCTTCCTATCCCCAAAACACAAACTGATGTAAGAAGTTTTTTAGGACATGCTGGATATTATACAAGATTTATCAAGGATTTTTCTAAAATAGCTTCTCCTTTGTTTGTGTTACTTATGACAAATTCTGAATTCAAGTGGACTGATGATTGCCAAAAAGCATTTAATGAACTTAAGCATCAAATGTCTACAACTCCTATTTTAAGAGGACCTGATTGGGCACTGCCCTTTCATATATCCTCTGATGCTTCAGATACTGCAATTGGAGCTGCCTTGGGTCAAGAAGAAAACAATCTTCCTTATGCTATCTATTTCATTAGTAAAAATATGACCTCTGCTGAACTTAATTACACAGTTACCGAAAAGGAATTTTTAGCAGTCATTTATGCTATTAACAAGTTTCGACATTATATTACTGGTTACCCTACTTTTGTTCATACTGATCACTCGGCCATTAAGTATTTAATGAATAAATCTGTCACAAATGCTTGAGTTACCAGATGATTATTATTACTACAAGAATTTGATATTACAATTGTAGATTGACCAGGTAAAGAAAATGTAGTTGCTGATTTCCTTTCTCGGATAAAAACTGATGAGAATACTCCAGTAGATGATTCCTTTCCTGATGAATACTTATTTGTAGTATTTTCTCACTCACCTTGGTATGCAGACATTGCCAATTATTTAGTTGCAGGGAAACTACCATCACACCTGTCACACACAGAGAAAATAAAGATCATTCAATAAAGTGCTTGGTACAACTAGATAAGTGGGTGTCTTTTCACACAGGACTTGATCAGGAAATTCGAAGATGCATTAGAGAAGATGAGGTTTATGATATATTGAAGGCTTGTCATGATGGCCCTTGTGGAGGGCATTTTGCTGATAAAAGAACATCACATAAGGTTCTTAGAATGGGTTATTATTGGCCCTCACTTTTCAAGGATGCAAAGAAGTATGTCATGGCATGTGATAGCTGTCAAAGAATGGGCCAGCCTAATCACAGAGATGAAATGCCACTGAACCCCCAGGTAATACTTGAACCCTTTGAAAGATGGGCTCTAGATTTCATAGGACCCATCAACCCTCCATCCAATCAAAGAGTTTATATACTGGTTTGCACAGATTATATGAATAAATGGGTGGAAGCTAATGAAGAATCTGTTTTAACCTTTCTATTTGAAGAAATCTTTGTTAGGTTTAGACTGCCTAGAGAACTAGTCACAGATGGAGGACCTCCTTTCAACTCTCATGGCTTTAAAGATACACTTCAGAAATATCATATTAATCATAAAATGACTACACCTTATCACCCCCAAGCCAATGGGCAGGTGGAAAGTACGAATAAAGTCATAGAAGCCATTTTAACAAAAACGGTAAAGGAGAATAGAAGGGATTGGTTTCAAAGGTTACCTGAAGCATTATGGGCTTATAGAACTACTTGGAGGAACACTACAGGTTTTTCACCTTATGAATTAGTTTATGGTAAAGGTGTTGTTTTTCCTGTGGAATTTGAAATTAAAACCTTAAGAACTGCTTTAGCTATTAACCTTGACTTGATTGATGCATAGACAGCTAGGTTGTAGCAGCTTTAGGAATTGGATGAAAAGAGGTTGGATGCCATCCATCAAACAACTATGATACAAGAGCAAAGAACCAGTGGCATGATAAAACCATTAAGCATAAGCAATTCCAGAAAGGTAATTGGGCTCTATTGCATGACTCCTGTTTTGAAAATTTTCAAGGAAAATTAAGAACAAGGTGGCTAGGACCTTATGAAGTAGATACCGTTTTCCCAAATGGAATAGTCAGGCTCCTAACAATTGATGATTCTAGAACACCATTGTTAGTGAATTGGTATTGGCTCCGTTTGTATCAACAACCTATTTCTAAAGAGGATTTCAAGGCCACTTGCATGACAGATACACATTATCTCTTTCTGGGGGAGTCTTCTACCCCTCATTGCACTTAGTTTTTCTATTTATATATTTTTATTAGATTAGATTTCTTAACTAATAATCCCTGTCAAGGGTTGCCATGTTACAATTAATTATTTTGCAGATCTTAGATTCGGAGGCTGGCTGAGAAGAACAATTTCAATACAAGAAGGACCAAGCTTCGTTTTGGGAAACATTTCCATTTCACTTCAAATCATAATCCATTCCCTCTCACTACCCTTCAACAACATCTTCCCATTTTCTTCGTTGCTGAAACACCATTTTTCCCATTTTGAAACACCATTTTTCCCGTTGTTGAAACACCATTATTCCCGTTGCTGAAACACCAATTTTCCCCATTTTCTCCATTAATGAAACACCAATCTTTTCCATACTTCCCTAAGAAGCATCAATTTTCCCATTTTTCTCGAGATTGAGGCATTACTTTCTCTAAAAAACGATTGATACATATCACTTTTCATTGAGGGAATCAACCATTCATCCTGATAATTGTGTTCCTTCACTATCACCTCTCGTGAATATAGAAAACCTTTTGTATAAATACCCTCATACTTTATAAACCCTTTTTCATGACCATCGGTGATCTATTAACGATGAGATTATATTCTTCGCACAAATATCAAAGGTAAAATGTGAAGGTATGCGTGTTTATGTGTAAATATTAAACTGTAGTTAATGAGAAGATCCCGATATGATTGCTGAAATCACTGTACATTCAAACTTATCATTTTAGCCGCAGTTGGGGGGGAATACCAAAATATTGCAATCATTCCATGATATGCCAATCACCTTTGTTTTTTTTTCACGACCGTGTCTCGTCACCCCATCTTTGTCTTATTGTGTCATAACCTCATTTACAACATCTTACTCTGTTTCAACTGCGGTAACTCGGCTCTGTACTCTGCATTTTACTGAACCAGTAACTATGGGAGGAAATGTTGTTCGACATGAACCTGGCTCAACAACTCTATTGGAACTTTACTGGGAAGCACATCAAATTTTTCTACAAGCAGGATGGGTGGATTATTTCCAAAGGCTCCCGGATTTTGATTCTCAGCAAGTTCTGGAATTCGCATGCAATTTTAAGGAATGATACTCTATTGCTCAGGGAGTGTGAATTCCAGTAATAGAGGAGGATGTAACGCAAGTTTCAGGGCTACCAACCAATGGCATTCGTTGGTTCAGTCAGAAACACCTCATTTTGAATGCACAACAAGATTTTCTTCTACTAGGGGAGCGGGTCGAACCTAAAGGTAGGGGTGTTGCACTCCGTTCACTACCATCGCCATGGCCAAAGGTTGCAGAGTTCGTCAAGCACTACTTCACCTGTGAAGGACGTTACCAGGTAGTGTACCAGCACAACTTTGTGTTGTTGAATCATTTAAGACATGGTCGTTTATTAAATATGCCATACTATCTGCTTGGCTGTCTAAAGAATATGTCACACTATTCTGTGAATGCAAGGCACCCCCTCCTCTCCCTCATGCACCATCACTTGGTTCAGCTCCTAATCCAGAGGGGCTTTGCCTTACAGAATCCCCCTCCCCTTGACAACCCTCCCCAGCAAGCTACTGAAATCCCTCAATCGGCAGCAAAAAATCTCTAGGAAGCTGCTGAAATTCAGCAACCAGCAACCGAAACACCCCAATTGGACACTGAAAATCCTCAACAGACCCCACCCCTTAATGTAGCCGAATCATCCACTCCCATCGTCCATATTCCTAGTGATGATTCAGATGATAATACCTCCATTATTAAGCTCAAAAGGAAAAGACAAGAAAAGGCTGCACCCCCATTGAAGAGAAGAACGAGGGCTCCAATTAAGGAAGCTGCTATTATTGATAATCCCCTACCTAAGGAAAAATGTTCGTAAGAGAAAAACCACTGTTTTTCCTGCCTCCTTACCTCGAAGATGAACGAGGACATCTGCAGCAACTGAGAACATCACCCGAAATTCCCCACCTATCATCCTAAAACCCCGTACCCTGCTAGGCCCTGAATCCTTACCTTCCTCACCCTCGGGTACCGAAATGCAAAGTGTTCAGGATTTTGTGACATCATTGCTTTGAGAAGATGTAGCTGCTCCACAAGAACCAGCTGCTGATTTATCAAAAGTAGACGCCCAAGATGATGTACATCATGTGGCTGCTCCATAAGAACTAGCCACTGACTTAACAAGTGATACACAAGAACCACCTGTTGAGAAACAAAAGATAGACGGCCTAGATGTGGCTATTACACAAGAACCAGCCACTGACCTAACAAGTGTTACATAAGAACCACTTGTTGATGATGCAAATGATGAAGCTGTCACCGAACAACAGTCCTCCCATCCACTAGAACCTGCAACTGCTATAGAAGGCCCAATTACTTTAGCCTCCCTTCAAGAAGAAAACGAGTTTTTGAAATCTGAGATTGAGGCTTATAAGCATGAGTTAATGATGGCAAGGGAGGTTTACGAAAAAGAACTCAATCTATATATTTTAGCTCAGGTAGCATCTAGAGCTGAGGAGAGTGCAGAAAAGGATCGACACAATGAATACATGTGTAGTGAATGTGGTGATCTTTATTCTCGAGCTGGTTATAAGATAATCAAAGTCCCGTTGCCTGGATCCACTCATGTATCTGCTCCTGTCATATTTGAAAAGGAACGCCCTGCTATTACACAAGAACCAGCAGGGCCTTCAAAGACCTCTGAGGAAGAAATAAAACCACAACTACCCCGGCCTACCCTAGTTGTTACAGATGAAAAACCAGCACCAAAGTCTTTAAAGACTGTATGTACCCAGACTGAACCTCGATGTGTAAGGACTGTTTTCACTCAGACCTCCAGTTTTTAAGAATTGAGGGATACATGGAAGAGAGAGTGTGATCCGTCACAAGAAAAGGCATTTCAACAACATAAATCATTATGCCTGAATCATGTATATAGAAATTGGGAAGTCCTCGAACAGTCTCGTGCACAACACAAGGAAAACAAAAAGCTAAAAACCAGACTGTCTCTTATCTTTGACCTGGTTCAAAGATTACTCGCCACTAGAAAACCATATTTTAATTATTCTGTGTTTCTGAGAGAACACTTAGCATTCCTCCAAGTGAAAGCGATCAGAGATGGACGACCCCACGAGGTGTCTACACCTTAGTAGTTTATTGAGACTTTTGCAGAAGCGTCAAATAGTGAACATAATTTGTTATGTGAACTCTATCTTCATAATGAGGCCATGCCTGAAGATAGGAAGCTTAATTTAATTCCTCTCATTGGTGATATTCAAATTAAAGCCTTCGTTTCTTTCTTGGCTAATCAACTTACCTGGAAAAATGTTTTCATGTCAGCAACACATAATGAAGAGAACTGTCTTTTCTGGATCTGAGCTGAGCCATAAAATGTCGCTGTTTTTATTGCTGAACATCAATGGGTTCTACGAGAGCCAGGAATGACTGACCATATCAGAAAACTACAGACAATAGTCTTGGAGGACTGCCAACATTATGTCAAGACTAAGGGAACTTTGGCCATACAAGCAAACAATCTATTTTAGGAACACTACCCTAAAGAGAGAAGGGAGTACCATCCCTTTAACCCTCTCAATCTTCAGGCATCAATCTCAAGAATACCTAACTATGCTAAATGTATTCAACAATGTGTTGAGAAATGGTTGGGTTATCACTTTCACTTCCCTCTTCTATGGCTGTCAGGACAACAATACAAGGCTCAGTTCAGGTTGTCCAAAAGGAGGAGCTTGCGGCATGGCAAAAAGTTCAGAATGTCCAAGGTTTTAGAGACATGGTTGACAACACTTTCTATACTTACTGCATAAGCAATTTGCACTATACATCCCAGTATTCCGACTCAGACTCAGAGTAGAAGTTGCATGGGGACATGCAGTCCTTTCAGTTGGGGGGGATGTTAGGACCTCATATTGTCTCTTTCTGACCATACATTTTGTTATAATATCACCCTTTTCAACCCATATTTGAAAGTCCTTGTTAGTGTTTTGACTCAATTATTCCAAAGGTATGCAGTGACTCTTCTCATCACTATATGTTAAATTATTTAACATATAATCATGCTGTCTTCATAATTAATCTTTGAAGTTGTTTAGTTGTTAAACAATTAAAAAATAATGTGCAACCCGCATTGTTGAAACTGCCTGAAGTTGGTGGGACTATCTTTTACAGTCGCTGAAACAACAGGAACAACACGCAAATTTCGAAGCTGAAACAGCAAGAACAACACACAAGTCTCGAAGTTGAAATAGTTGAGATTTTCATACTAATTTTGATAGCAACAGAGGAACCCGATCGATCACCGAGGAAGCTGTTACATTGGATGTAACGTTCATAATCTAAATGACTGTAACAACATTCTGTTGACGAGAAACTGATTTCCCTATTTTTGTATAATGGGTTGAACTAGAATCTATAATGTAAATCTTTTGTAATAGATGTCTCCTCTTTATAAAGAGGAGACATCTACATTAGAAGGGGGATGAACAAACTGTAACAAGAGGTTTTTGCTGAGGGAACGAGACTGAATCTTTTCTATAATATGGTATATTGATGAATGAAAAAAGTTTTGTTCTGAACATCTCATTTTAGTTCTTGTTTCCTGTGGAATCTTGTGAGAAGGACAGGGCCCACCTTCATCACAAGATTCACCCATTATCTTTCTGCAGTGTGTTAAGTGTGATTTCTGTTCATACCTTGTTAACAAGTACTGTTTCTAGATGTTGTTTTAGCTTTGCTGAAACTCTGTTTCTTTCTTAATTGATTGATGTTATTTCATGAGTGCCTCACTAGTGATTAGGTTTACAGAGTGAATTGGTGAACTAGATAAACATAGGCAGGTGCTCAAAGTTCCCGCTCTGGGGATAGGGTCTTGATCCTCTATTATAGCATAGCCATTGTTTCCCTTTGCAGATTTATTCTTTCTGTTCAATTATTCATCTCTTGTTAGATATCTGCAATAGAGTATAATTGCTGTAACACAAAGCGAAGCTTTAAACGAGGTGTGATTTGTTTGTACTACAACTTTTAGTGCTATTAAGATTGAGTACATATAGTACGTAGTTGCCTTTGAAATAATCAGACTTCCCTGGGTTGACAATTTATGTGGCACTCGACTGTTTAATTAATAAGCAATTAAAGTGACCAACAGTGTCCACGCACCCAATGGAGACATCCTGTTGAAATCTAACTCTTGCCTCTGTTGCATCTGTGTACACTGATATGGCTCCTCTGTCCAACTCGTCTGGTATCATGTGCATCATCATCTTGAGTGCACCTGGACCAACAACATACTGATGCATAATGTATGTTCAGATATCCAAGTGTGTGCTAGTGACCATGCACATCAACTTGTTGAAATACCTATTTATCTCCAGTCAGACTTGTTTCTTGTCTTCGCCTCAGTGAGTGTGCGAAATGGGTGGGATCGCATGCATGCGCACAATGACATCCATGCTCCTGAACACCCTTGCATGCGATCGACAACACTACTCATCCGGTTTACTCCATGCCAGCTACTGGATGGGTTCATAACCTATATAGGCGCAGTTTCATCAGTCTGTGCATGTTGTGCCTCTTGTTGTACCTGTTCTTGCCACAACTCCTTCTCTCGTCTGTACAACTCCTGTTCTTCCTTAAGTTGTTTCTTTAGCACCAACAACTCCTTCTCTATCTCTCTCACTGCCTTTGCGTGATCCTCCTGTCACGTTGTCACCTCATAGCCTAATCCTCCAATGCTACTCTCATCAGAAGTGGATCTACTTGAACTCGCAACTTTGCTCTGCCTCTGTACTTTCAACAACCTTCCTCTTGCATTTGTTACATGCAAGTCTGAAACCTTCTGCTGCTACTGATGGTGTTGCTTGCTGTGATGCCACTACCATTTCATCTTGATATCCTTGTCCATGAAGAACGTGATGTCTTCATAGATAGGCAAGTTCATAGACACTTGATCGACTGCATCCCAGTTGTGCTCTGAATGATGTCTTCGACTTTGCTCTCCTAGAAGCCATTGTATCTGTGATGCTGAGAAGTTAACGAACAACTGTGATACCTGGAGACATAGCAACACTCATGAAAAGCAATCTGTTAATCGAAAACCAAAAAAAATTGGAGGACTAACATGCAACATACTTGTGTGACTGTCTTTGAATATTGTGTAATTTTCATTGGGAGGCTGGGAGACTGACTGCCAAAACTGCGGAAGGCATAGTCTGGGTTATCGGGAGGCTGACTGATTGCTGGAATTGCACAATGCACAATCCAAACTGGCCTGCTGAGGACTGAAACTGTGCAATGTGCAATTTCGGTGAGCAGTGACATGCAAACTGCATTGCGTAGTTTCTGGGGCGAGCAAGGAACTGCCTCCAAGAATTATGTAATGAAATCCTAGAGGTCAGTGCTGTGCCAAAATTGCACAATTTCTGGAGGGAAGGCAGAGCCTTCACTTCTAGAAATGCGTAATGCTAGCCAGGCAAGGCAAGGTCCTGGCTAAGGCAGCCTAAACCCACCGACGGGTGACTGAAAACATGAGAAGTTTCAATGCATGGTGATACTGAGTGTAAAGAAGAGTGAATGATCATGCATGCAAGTAGTAAGTGCAGGATTTAGAAAATGGGAAAGCATGCATGTGTGTTAAGCGAGTCACTGCAACGATGACCGTTGGTGCAAAACTAGTGTCATGCATGCAACCGCAGTGAGATGCAAACGAAAATTGAAATGATGCTTTTACAAGCTAACATACATGTAAACGAAAGTAAACGCTCATTGAAATCAAGCAGACATCACTTACACAAGCCGAAACACAAAAAGCAATAGAGACGCAGTGCAAGACATGTAAAGCAAGCTTAACTTGAAACAACTAAGCTGAATGTGCCGACGACTCCTAGATGTGATGTGGGATGTCAGAGCTACAAGATCAATGTGAGGAATGAGCTCTGCAACATCTGGTTCATAAGTTTTGATAAAATAAAGGTTATGATGTGCATGCCACAAATCTAGGAAAAGCGACACTTGGCGGGAGGTTTCTAAAATGAGCCTTGCATGTAACCTCCAACTGCTAAAAATAGATCCATAAATCTAGGGATGCATTTGCATGCTACCTTGGGTAAAGTAGTCCATGCATGCAAATTAGTTTTGCTCAGTCCTGGAGGGAACTGGTCAACTTGAAGGTACATGCATTGGTTTGTGAGCATGGGATGAAAATTTGCGTAGTTCCTAGGCTAAGCTAGGCTAGTTGTCTTAGAAAGATTGCACAATTTCTAGAGTAAGTAGATGACTGCATCCCAGAATTGTGCAATTTCTGGGTTGAGCAGCAGTGCTGGGTCATATTGCGTAGTTTTCTGGAGGAAGACTGCCTGACTACTTTGCACAATTTTGGAGCCTAGAAGGCTGTCAAGATGATTTACACAATTTCTGGAGATAAGGCTGGTACCCCTCTAGAATTGCGCAATTTTTTGAGGGAAGATTGACAGACTAATTTGCATAATTATTGAGCTCAACAGGCTGACCAACTGATTTGCGCAATTTCTAGAGGGAAGGCTGGTTCCTCTCCAGAATTGCACAATTTTCTGGGTGAGATGGTTGGCCAACACATGGTCTAAGTCTGGAAACACAACCTATTAGGGGAGTGAAGCAAATTGACATGCACAGGCTGACAAGACAATGAGAAACAACTGAAGCCTATATGTTTGATGATGCAAGAGATGTTGCTAAGGATGGTTGGTAGGGAGGCCCCAAAATGAAGCTAAGGAAACATTTTGGAGGGTGGTTGTAGTCGCTACAACACTTGGTTACACACTGGTAGAACTCCAGCTCTCTGAATGGACCTTGTTCATGAAAAGCAAGTCTAACACCTCTAGAAGTATTGTTCACTTCTCTGTTTGTCTTGATTTCCAAACTTGATTGATTGTAAGATGTAGCATTTGTCAAGCTCTTGGTCGGTTGACACACATTCCAAGCCAAGACAACACAGTTGTTTCAATTGGGATGAGGGGTATATTGGCGCACAAGCTTTATGGTCATCAGAGTTTTATTTTCATCTCTGGTGTTGCTCTACTACTAGCAGGCCTCGAAAGTACCCCGACGGAGTCACACAGGAACACAAGCATCGCTCCGCTACCAGTGACTGTGGTCAGCACCCTGAGGGATTTACTTGCGTCACCTATCTGCATAGGAAGCATTTCTCTTTTTTAGCCTTATTCATTTTCATTTTTCTTGATTTTTTTTCACATTTTTCATTTTTTCATTTTTCATTTTTCGTAACTGTACATAACACTTATTCATTTCAAAGACAGGAAGAGGGATCCCGACTTATTGAGAGAAGAAGAGGCTTTTCCTTCAGTTAAGTAGTTTATATATACCTCTGATGTGATTGTTAAGGTTTTCCCCCTCATGTTACTCTACTTGACTAAGCTGACAAGGATTAACCCAAAAACAACCGACTAGAGTAGGTGACACTAGTCAGTGCTCAAGCATTGTGTTTTCAATAAGTTTCAATTCGAAAAGTACGTATTTTCCATCGACGTATCATGGAATGAAGACAACAATTTTTTCATGCAGAGGTAGGATGACAGACAACCAAGTATTTATAAATGCATAAGTCCTCTTGTACTTTACCTAGTTTGTTTCAAGAGTCACGCACGGTTTCACACGAAACTAACCTACGAACATAAACAAGAAAACAAACACAAAACAAAGCAAAATCAGAAGTAAATGCGTAAGCGAAGCGAGTAAGCAAACAAGTAGGAAAACGAACAAACATGCAAAGAAAATAAGCAAACATTCATGCAAGCAAACAAACCAAAAACAAACACTACTCCTACTCCTAAGCTAACAGTGCATGGGTTTGCTCACGTGAAGTGATACTTCCAATGCAACCACCGATGCATTGGTCGACCCATGTTGGTGAAGGCATGGTTCACAAACAACACAGCTATGCGAACCAGCCAACAAGAAATATATAACAATGAAAACAGACACACTTTGAGCTTAAATGCATCAACAAAACAAAAATGGGTGCAAGTGGATGACATGCAATCTGTGGACATACCATGATGCTGTGTGACACTATGTGTGGATGTTAAGCACACGTATACTCTTGAATGTGACATGCAAGCACATGTGGGGAAGGTAGACCACTTACTTGCGCAAATGTGCTTGCTGAGTAAGATTCCTCCAATTCATGAGCGATGGGATTGTGTAGCTCGAGTGGAGGAAGTGAAATCTAAGTGTTAGATTGATCTTAAATGCATATAGATGAGCGATGAGGAGCCTCAGGTGTTGGAACAATTTCCAAGTAACAAATTGTGCTTTCAACCACCCAAACCACCAACCCAAAATTAGATTTAAAATAACATTGATGATTATTTACAATTGTTTTTTTCAATAACAATAAAATTAATTTTAAATTTCTATTTACAAAATGTCTTACTCTAAAACATTATTTATCTTGTGATTTAGGAAAATGTCTTATAAAATAATAAAGCATGATTTATTGTATACCAGCCTAGATCCATCTTAACCCCAGATATATCAAGTGCCTAGAGGGATCAAATCTCTGAGATATAAACCTATTTTAAAGTGAAAAGAGATTTGATATCTCTAGGCACTTTATAGATCTCTTGAGATATAAACCTCTTTTAAAGTGGAAATAGATTTGATCTCTCTAGGCACACTATAGATCCTTGGTTAAGATGGATCTAGGCTGAATTTTGTATACACACATACCATATCTAGGCTGGATCCATCTCTCCCTCTCTCTCTCTTCCCTCCCACTCTACTTTCTCCCTCACTCTCTCCCCATCTTTCCCTTGTCACCCTCTCTCTCTTCCCTCCCACTCTACTTTCTCCCTCACTCTCTCTCCTTTTCTCCCTTGTTAACCTCTCTGTCTCCACCTTTCTCTCTATATGTATTTCTTCTTATAAAGATTGCAGACAATTACGTGTCTGAAAAGAAAAGAAAAGAGTTTGTTGGAGGTGCTGAGATTTAGAGCTGGCCTGCCATGTCACATCCTCCTCCTCAGACTTATCGTTTTCTTCAAGTGCCCCTGTGTCCCCTTTTTCATTTGTAGAAGAAATTCTATTGGAATAATCTGCGTTGTGGCATCATTTAATTTGTTTGCAGAGTGAGATTAAAAATAAAAATAATATGCAAAGTAAACCTCACACCCACAGTTTCCATAATCTAGGTACTCCATTAAAGCTTGAGGTGTAGTCACAGATGATGTAAACTATAGGAACAATGTTTACTTTCCTTATTGTGTGACCATCATCATCAAATGGTTGGAAACTGCTTTCACTGCGATTTTCATGATCCATCATCTCTTCGTGTGATTTAATTTTATATCAGCAGCTACATGAATGAATGATCGATGACTATGAAATATTTATATTTATATTATAGGACTCGGAGGACTCTAACTCTAACTCTAACTGCATGAAGTTTATCATTCCTGGCGAGCGCATCTAACTCCACGCACCAATTCCATTCCAATTGCTTCTTTCAATTTCACATCTCTTCAGGTGTCAACTCTCCAATCCCATTGCATACCTTGGAGAGCGCATCGCAGATGAGACACTCCCTCATTTTACTTTCACATATCAGTTTCATATCAGTTAGACTATAGTTATGATGTTTTTTTTTTTTAGTTACCTTTTGTTTTTAATAATTGTTTTTAATCTCCTACTTAACATTTGGTTATAGTTTTTTAATAAGCTATATATGTTAAATGATTATTTATAATATAGATAGTAATAATATATATATATATATATATATATATATATATTATATATATATTAAACATGTTAAGTATTTAGAAGAGATTATAAAAATAGAAAATTGTGAGAAATAATTAAGACTGACGTGATTTTTGATGCTCATTCTGGAATATTTATATTTATAGGACGAGGAATCTAATTCTAACTCCAACCCCATGTAGTGTCTAATTCTTTGCCACTTGTGTAGTTGTCAATATTTTAATTGTTTATTTTTTTCGGTCATGAAATGAGCGCATATCAATAGGGTTGGAATTTCAAAAGAGACACTCCCGTCAAATTTGATGGTTTTCCCACCTCTTCACGAGTATTCACAATTTCAACAAAGGAATTTGCAATTTTTTTTAACTATGTTTGATTGGCAAATCACCCCATGACGGGCCCTCAATTCCATCCCTTCAACATATTCATTTTACATTCACATATTTTTGAGATATTTTTTAAGGCCAATTATATATATATGTCAAAGTATAGTATCTAACATTTTGATTCTAAATAATATGCAGAGTAATAAATTTTAGGCTTTCTCTTTATAATAACATGATGTTATTTAAATATCGATCCATTTTATCTTTAGAAATATGTACTAAAGTGATAGTTTTTTGGTTTTCCATTTGCAATATTTGCAATATAGATTGAGATGATATTGTTTAAATATAGATCTATTTTTTTAGATTATTTATTTTATTTTTAGAAATATGTGAAGCTATAGTTCATAGACCTTTTATTTGCTCTATAGAATGAGATGATGTTTTCTAAATAGAGATTCATATTTTTTAAGAATTATTTTATTTTGTAGAAGTATGTAAAGTGATAGATTTTATGCTTTCTATTTGCAATATAGAATGAAATGAAGTTGTTCAAATATAAATCCATTTTATTTTTAAATACACTTTGTTATGTAATATAATTTTTTTTTTTTTACATGATTCCTTATACTTTCCAAATATTCTTAAAAACCAAAAATACTATGCGTAGGGCCCATTTACCATGGTAAAAACCCCACAAGAGGAATAGTTTCCACATGGGAGGATTTTATTCACTATTTTAGTGCCCAAGCATGACATAGTTGTCTCTTTTATACCAAGAATGGCATATAAACACAACCCAAGAATTCATACTACATTGTCCATGATTTTTGGGCTTACATGAAAAGTGTGGGAACCAAAACTGTGACAAACTCCCTATGCAAAAAAAGTTTTCTTAGAGGATCAAACATAGTAGACGTGGCTACTTCTTGGCCTAAAAATGTTTTCTCAGAGGATCAAACATAGTATACATGGCTACTTCTTGGCCTAAGACAGGGTTAGGTATGGACTGTTGCTTTGAATATCGAATGCTAGAACATTTTGTGGGTTAGGAATTAAGTACAAGAGATGCTAATTTCCATGACAATGGATGATGAATAGAATCTCATATTTTACTTGCTTGTAAACAATTTTTTTTTGTTAAAATTGTTGTGTAGCAGGGAATAAGTGATGAATAATTGATATTTTGTCTATACTGTGGAGGAATTTGACTGATATTACCGTATAATGCCTCTAATCATTTTAGTGAAACAATACACTATTTAAGCTGACATGAAAAGCATGAAAAGAAAATTTCTTAGTTATTGAAACATAGTATTAATCATTTTCATTTAATGAACCAAGTTAAAAGATTGCAACACATAATATCTTACTACATGTATATCGTCATGCAAAATTATATGAAACCCTGAACATAGGACTTTAAAATATGCATGAAATTCCATAAATTACGAGATGGAAAGAGGAGATTTCCATTTAATAAGTGATATTATATAGCACAGAGAAACCAAATCCAAGGAATGTGCATCAAGTCCTTATTACTCACAACTTTAAAACAGAGAAATAATATATTCCCTTAAAGACAACCATAATATATGACATGACTCCTAGATCATAATCATAGTAATATATGAACTTCTTCTATCTATCCAACTCAATCGACTACCTAAGATAAATTAAGCACAAAAGAAGAAAACCAAGATGTAGTAATATTGTATTTTGCAGAGTATTACAATAGCCATTGAAGATGGCATCAGCAAAATAATCTGTCTTACAATAGCCATTGTATTACATTTGTCTTATTGTAATACTCATCAAAATAATCTGAAGCATTCTCGTAATAAATTCTAGGTTTAGGTTATATATTATTAAGTTTTATATATAGTTTTAGTTTTATTAGCATAGTTATTTAGTCCTCAGGTTAATAATAGTATTGTTT
>APFE031668377.1:101962-122124 GCA_000404065.3 Pinus taeda
GAGGAGCTATCCCTTTGAAGGAGGACTCTATCCCTTTGAAGGAGGAGTTGGTAACTGATCTCCATTGCACTATAAATTGAGCCATTGGGTCAGTGGCTAGGGAGGTTAGAAGCTGAACTTTTGAGGGTAAATGCTAGTGAAATCAAGACTTCCTATTTGAGCTTAAGAGGAGAGATCACATACCTTTTTGGCTTCATTGGGGAGTGAGTGAAGCTTGTCAAAGTAGAGGAGACTTCTTGTTGGACCCTGGGAGGAGCTTGTACAACGTCAAGGCAAAGGTTTGTAAAGTTCTTCTTCTTTTGAATTAATACAATCAAGCTCATTTTTCTCAACAAGTATCTCATGTTATTTGTTTCATGGACTCCTTGACTTTCATGTTAAATATGTTTATAATACTGGTTATTCAGGTGCTATTTAATCGTTTGCCTTGTTTGTGTTTGCAGGTTTGTGACAAAGGAATTTACTTGGATCAAAGAAGCGAAGGCATCTCCAAACTTGCGTTGGACATGAGGTAGGCCTTAAACACATTTGTTTGCCATTATTTATAAAGCACATTTAGAGAAAGATAGTGTCTGGTTGGTTTGCTTGTCATTACGTTTTCATTAGATTCTAGGAAGGTCTATCTTGTCCGTAAGATCGACTCATTCTGCGTGACAGAGAGTTTGAGTAATTCTCTGTCCTAGTGCCAGGTGACCATACCATCCCGTGTACCCAATACGTGCCCACCTTGAAAGTAGTTATGGGGAACTACTCGATGACATACCAATTCTTTATGGTCAATGTGCCAGACATCAATGTGGTGATGGGTGTCTAGTTGTTGTATTCCCTTGGGAGAGTTACGACTGATTGGAGGAAACCTGAGATGGAGTTCGTGGGGCTAGATGACAAACTGGTGGTTTTGAGAGGCATGCAATATTATCTGCCTTAGACAGTTTCAGTGCACAGGAATGAGGCAGATCTTCGACTTGGGGACATTGCATGGGCAGTCGAGTTGAGAATCTCAGAGGCTGGGGAATAGGCACAGTGACCACTAGCAGACATACCGGCTCTTCTGGACAGGTACGCAGTAGTGTTCGGGGACATTCCACCAGGGTAGCCACCAGGTAGGGGGTTTGATCACATGATTGAGCTAGAACCAGGCATACAATAGTCATCACCACTCCTTACAAGCACCCCAAAGCCTATAAGGACGAGATCGAGAAAGCTATTCAGGAGCTACTTGTTTTGGGTAACATCAGGCCTAGTTCCAGTCCTTTTGCTTCTCCTGTAGTGCCAGTGAAGAAGAAGGATGGGACCCTCAGGATGTGCATAGACTACAGATCCCTTAACAGGAAGACCCTCAAGAATCGGTACCCATTCCCTGCATTGATGAGCTGATGGATAAGCTTGGAGGAGCCAAGTACTTCTCTAAGATCGATTTTCTTTTGGGGTACCACCAAATCAGATTTTGGGATCAGGACATCCCAAAGACAGTATTCCGGTGCCACTATAGGCACTTTGAGTTTCTGGTCATGCCGTTTGGGCTAACCAACGCTCCTGCCACATTTCAGTCTTGCATGAACCACATCTTTCAAGGGCAGCTGAGGAGGTTCATGCTAGTGTTCTTTGACGACATTTTGTTCTATAGCCAGACATGGGAGGAGCACCTCCAACACTTGGAGGAGGTATTGCGCATTCTGGAGGAGTAATAGTTCTATGCCAAGCTCTCCAAATGCGAGTTTGGTTTGACAGAGATGCTTTATCTCAGGAATATCATTGGAGCAGATGGGGTGAAGGTCCATGAGGAGAAGATCAGGCCCATCTAGGATTGGCTAGTACCCTGAGACGTGACTACGCTAAGAGGTTTCTTGGGCATTTTCACTTACTATAGGAATTTTGTCAAAGGGTTCTCACAACTGGCAACACCCTTGACCGACTTGACCAAGAAATGAGCCTTCACATGGACTGAGGGAGCACAGGCTGCTTTTGATCACCTCAAGGAGGTGATGAGTAGTTTCCCTATCTTGGCACTCTCGGATTTTTCCCAATCATTCATGGTGGAGTGTGATGCATCAAGGGTGGGAGTTGGATTCGTTTTGTTACAAGAGGGGCACCCCATATCTTTTGAGAGTCAGAAGCTCCTACCGCTTGAGTTTTCATATTCCATATATGACAAGGAGATGCTGGCCATCATGCATATATTGGCCAAGCTCTGCCAGTACTTGGTGGGAAACTGATTTAGAATGAAGACTGATCACAATAGTCTTCGACATTTCATGGGGTAGTAGGGCCTCAATGATAGGAAGAAGAGATGGGCCAGTAAGGTGCAGGCCTACGACTTTGATATTGAGTATGTGCGGGGCAAGCAAAATGTGGTGGTTGATGCTCTATCTAGGAGGTTGGCTGGGTTATCTCTTATGAGCATCTTTCAGGACTGGAAGGCTCAACTGTTGGTTGAGTACTCCAAGGATAGGAAGGTGTGCGAGGTGCTAGAGGGGACACATGAAGATGAGCATTACCGTGTGATGGATGAGGTCATCTATTACAAGGGGCACATTTACTTAGTGGCCAACTCGCAGTTGAGGGAGAGGGTGCTCCAGGAAACTCACAATTCACCACTGTCCAGACACCAGGGGTTCCAGAAGAGTTACATGGCTGTTCAGGAGAGGGTCACGTGGAAATACCTCAAGGAGGACATGCTGCAGCACATAAGGGAGTGTGAGGTCTGTCAGTGGAACAAGGGGGAGTTGACTCACCCTACAGGGTTATTAAAACCACTTCCCATTCCAGAGGGGAAATGGGAAAGTATCTCAACGGATTTCATCACAGGGCTCCCCACAGTACAGGGGAAGGACTGCATATATGTGGTGGTTGACAGGCTAACCAAATTTTCCCACTTCTTCACCATCCCCACTAGATTCACGACAACCCATGTAGTTGAGTTGTTCTTCCGGGAGGTTTTCAAGCTACATGGACTTCCCAAGAACATTGTTAGCGACATAGACATTAGATTCATGGGTGGATTTTGGCAGGAGCTTTTCAAAATGGTTGGGATGGAGCTTACTCCTAGCACCAGTTACCATCCTTAGACGGACGACTAGATAGAGAGGGTTAACTAGTGGTTGGAGGGGTACCTGAGGAACTATGTGATAGGTCAGCAGAGGACGTGGATTCAGTGGTTACACTTGGGCAAGCTCTGTTACAACACGACACATCACATGTCTATTGGTATGACTCATTTCCATGCCCTTTATGGTTATGATGCTCTAACTTTTTCTAATATTATTTTCGAAGATAGCCAGGCCCCAAAGGCCAAAGACTGGGCCCAAGAGAGCCAAGATATCCTCAAAGATCTCAAGGATAATCTAGCGACAGCCCAAAATTAACAAAAGATGTATGCAGATCAATAGAGGATAGAGAGGCACTTTGAGGACGGGGACTTAGTGTACCTCCGGTTGCAACCGTACAAACAGTCCACGCTAAAACAAAAGGGGGTCGAGAAGTTGCAACCACACTTCTATGGGCCCTACCAGGTGACCAGACGAGTTGGCGAGGTGGCCTATGAGCTAGCACTACCTCCGGGGAGCAAGATCCACAACGTATTTCATGTCTCATGCCTCAAGAAGGTGCTAGGACAATAGGTGACTACAACAGTTGATATACCCCCATTGGATGATGAAGGCCATTTGGTGCTAGAAATAGAGGCCATATTGGAGAGTAGGGAGAGGAAATTGAGGAGCAGAATCATTAGGGAGTTCTTGGTACGCTAGAAGAACTTACTGGATGAAGATGCCACCTGGGAGGGTGAGCACATACTAGAGCACCCAGCTTTGAGGTTGCTTGAGGCCAATCAGCATTTGGGAGGGGAGGACTATCATGTCCCTTCTCAAATGGATTAGTCACGGGATGCAAAAACACAATTTTGGAAGCATTTTTGGTTTAGGAGAAGGACACCACACATGGAAACTTAGGAACTATAGGCAGTTCAAATTATTTTGGCAGCAAGTGGAATGTGGGGGCCATCACATGCATAATTCAAAATTGGCCAAAGATACATTGGAGGGAATTCGAGCTAGTGGATTGAGGGGCCCACATGAGGCTAAGGGGGCCTAAGGATCTATAAAGAGAGATCAACTCTCATTTTGGAGGATTTTGATTATTTTGGCAAACAAACTCATTTTGTACGCTCTACTGTTCAGTGAGTCTACCCACTATTTAGCCATGAGTCTTGCGTAGAGAAGATTCAACCTCTTCTTCGGGGGACCACCCGTGCCTACCCTAAGGAGGCTTTTACATAGGGGTTTTCAGGGAGTCAGGTACAGTCACACATTTCAACCATCATCACAAGGAGAAACTACTTATTCCTAGGTAGCCAGAGAATACGCAGTAGGAGTTGGTAATCAGCAAGGGGAATTCACATCGTGTTGGGGGAGCCAGTAATAGACAAGCAAAAGGGATTCACAGCTTGCTGGGAGAGCCAGGAGTTAAGTAGGCAACATGGAAAAAGGAAACACTACTGGAGTAGCAGCAAGTTGGACTAGCGCAGAGGGCACTGTAGCAACAAACTCGTGGTGCTGGGAGAGCAGTCACCCAGACTAAGGGTCATCCAAGGATAAAGGAATTAGTTAGTACAGGTGAGCCCAATGTTCTAGAGGTATTTTGGGAGAGATTTACAGGTTATTTCCTGCATGTCGAATTTGGTTGTAGCAGCTAGAGGAGAGGCTCCAAGGAGGCCAAAAACCCAAATTCAAAGCCAGAGAAATTCCCTTCTGGGTTTTGTTTGATGAGTCTAAGGCTAGAAGGATATAAATTTCTGGGTAGTTTTTGGGAACATTCCAGTAGGTCGAAGTTACAGATCAACATTTTGCTGGGATAACACAGTGCAAAGTGGTGCAGCAATTGAACGACCATCATCTCAGCTGTTCCACCCCTTGGGTTTAGTCCAGCTTGTCCTTGAGACAAGCCCAGGGGCATTATCTTGTCATCCATTGTATTTAGCCTTCAAAAAATTAATAAAATGGCTCAATAGTTCCATATTTGCAGCTTCTCTATGAATGTTTAATGTCTATTTCATTTTTATGATTTGCTGCACAAATTATTTACTTTATATCACTTGTATTCCTATTTAGGATCATTACAGAATGAAGATTGGTGTGAAAACTAATGTGTATCATGTATCAAGTTTAAGTGTTATTTTGTTATTTGTACCATAACTAACCCACATTGGCAAGAAGGTTTAATTCTATTTTGATAGGTTCATTAGGGGAATTTTGAGGTAAAAAATGAGTCTCAAACCAAAAAATGTACTAACAAAATCAACTTTAAGAAAACCAATAGGATTGAAGATGATGATTTCATCCCTAGAGGTAAATGTTTTAGAGGGAAATAAGTTTTTTGTTGTTATTATATTTATAGTATATATATATTATTTTCGATTTTTCTTATAGATTTATTGAAATGTCAAATGTAGACACCCATTGGATGTGGAATTAAATTCTTAAATTGCACATCCAATGAGTATCCATTCCACATAATTTTGAGAAGAACCACATTGAAATGAAATTGAAGATACATTAAACATTTGTGTTGAACACACTTTTTTGATGTATCATCAATTTTTTTTGATGTGGGTCTTCTTAGTAGCACGTAAAGTGGGTACTCATTGGATGTGGAATTTAATTCCACATCCAACAAGTGTCTACACTTGACAATTGAGTAAAGTTATAAGGAGATAATTCAAATATATAGTAAACAATTAGTTTCCTTTCTTTTTCTTTAAAAAATCATCTCTTATTTTATTATTTTAATTATTATTTTATTCTTTTCCTTAATAGGCTCATTTTAGACCTCAAAATTCTTCTAATGTGTTGTGAAATATATTAAGAATGGTTTTGTTATTGTTGTTGACGGTATTCTTGTCCCCATATAGATAAATTTTTGTGATTTCCCCAAGTAGGATCCAAGTTTGAGTACACTTATAGTTAGGATTTATGACCAAAGCAAAATTTAGTGTAAGATACTTGAACATCTTAATTTTTGAAGCATGAACTTAACGGAGTTTACTCTGATTAATGTAATTTTGAAGACAATTGCCCTTCATGGGGGATGCAAAGGGTATGTGCATGGAAAACATCACATTAGGGGAACTTTGAGGTCTAAACTAGGCCTCCTAAGAAAAATGAACAACCAAAATAAAATTTATGAACAACCAAAATAAACTTTATAAGAATAAGATTCAAGATGATGATGTCAACCATGGGGGATGATTCACCATTTTTGGACTAAAAAAGTAAAAAGATTAAAAAATAGTGAAATAATAAAACTACTTTTTCAACTCGTATTTTCAACTTATCTCCCTAATGTTTTACTCAAATTTTGAGGAGTACTCATTGGATGCAAAATTTAATTTCTTATCCAAGGAGTACCCATATTGCATACTTTTGATGGACCCTACTACATGAAAAATGACAAATACATGAAAAAACGTGATGGACCCTACTACATGAAAAATGACAAATACATGAAAAAACGTGATTGCAATCACGTTTTAAATGTATTTCTCATTTTTCATGTAATAGGGTCCATTGAAAGTATGCAACATGGGCACTCCTTATATGAGAAATAAAATTTTGCATACAATGAGTGTTTCCGCTTGAAATTTGAGTAAACCCATAGGGAGATACACTGAAAATACAAGTTGAAAAAATAGTTTTTTCTTTTTTTCCCTCTAAAATTTGATGATGTAATCTAATCCTATTTTATTGTTTCCACTATTATTTTATAATTTCCTTAGGAGGCCCATTTTAGACCTCGAAATTCCCCTAATGTCATGTTGCATTTGAAATATGAAATTTTTAGAGAGCAAAGACTCATTGGAAACTTTTCCATATTGACACTTGTATAATGAATTTATCATCAATAATGGGTGCGAGGTATGTTTTGACCTCCACTGCTGATCTTTTTACTTGCATATATTTCTTTAAGAATAAGGATCATGTTTTTGAAAACTTCAAGGAATTTAGTGCATTCAATAAAAAACAATATAGTAAACTTGTGAAATGTATAATATTTGAGAATGGAAAGGAATATGTAAGAAATTAATTTTAGGGCTTCTTGTGACAAATAGTATCTCTTCAAGGAGATTTGTTCTTACACATCTGAATAACATGTTGTTGTTCAAAGGAATAATTAGACCTCGATCGAAATGGCATAGTGTGCTTCATTACATAGGAATGCCACTAGGGTTTTGGGTTGTGGTTATAACATGTTCAAATTACCTTCTAAACATGAGTATAAACAATGTTATATTGCGAAATTAGGGGAAATTTGGGTCATAAAATGCATGCTCCCAAAGAAAATAATAAAATAAGAGTTATGAATAATGTCGTGATAGAAATAAAACATTTTCATTAATTTCTATTATCTCCTTGTAGCTTTACTACATTATTGAGAATATGTATTCATTGGATGTAAAAAATTATGCATTTAAAAGATATCAGACTTAATACTTGATACTTTTAGTAACCCTGCAAGAGAATAAAATAAAAATACATGAAAAAATGTAGGTTTCTAATTTATTCTCTAATAATATTCACTCATGGGGTTAACATCATTATTTTAAACAAATAAGAATAAGAATTGGTTGGAAAATAAGATATAATATATTATTATATATATTATATATATATATATATATAATATATATATATGGAGTTTTCTTAAGAGACCCATTTTAAATCTTTAGTTTCCCCTAATGATGACTCTTAAAAATGGATGGTAGGAACCTATTGCAAAATTTTGATGTAAGCTTGGGGTAATATTCGGGAGAATTTAGGGCTAATATTCACCCGGCGAGCCTAATTTTCTATACTTTTTCCAAAAAAAAGATTCACTAATTTCCATTTTTTTGTAAAAATGATTCGCCCAAATTTTATAGTGTGAAATTATTTTACCCTAAAAAGAGCCAAAAAATTATATATGGACTATATAAAAATATCATAAATTTGAATATTTTTACAAAAATATCTCCAAACATTTTATAGATTCCATATGATGGACTAGTGGGATTCGCCAAGGTTTTTAAACTTTAAGATACATTTCCATCCTTAAAATTTTCCCTGGTAATATTCGAAAGGATGGGTATAAGGGGATGGATGCAAAGAGCCATGCTTTTATATGGTGGGATACTTTGATGAGTCAAAACCCTATGGGTTATTTGATGAGTGGGTTTTAGACATTGCTTTATTGAATCCTTCTTGTGGATTGCGAAGCAATGATTCATTTGAAATTTTGAAGAATTCTAGTTCCATTGACTATTAGCCCATAATTTTGATGGGGTTTGGGAGGGTCGGGAGTGTTGGAGCTACATCCTTATCATATATCTGGATCCCTTGGAGATGGTGGGAGGTTGATTAAAAAATCTATGAAGAGTTTAACTAGATAGCGTATTGGTCTATTTGACTAGGTGTGCCTAAGGTGATCAAAGTTGACTATGTATCCTATATTTTGTGAATATTAGTTATATTTTAAAATGTATATATAGATGATCCAACGTCTTTAAGTACACACACACACACACACACACACACACACACACAGATATATGCACTTAAATATGTTGGATCTTCTATATATACATTTTAAAAATATAACTAATATTCAAAAAATATGGGAGACATAGTCAAATTTGATCACCTTAGGTACACATAGTCAAATAGACCAATACACTATCTAGTCAAAATCTTGATATATTTCCCTAAGACATTAGGGGAAATTTGTATGCTTTGGGAACTAACTCACTAGATAAGGTTTGTTGCAGAACATGTGAGATGATGCAAGTATTCTTCTCACCAACAAGTCAGTTGCTACAAATCCACCACACTTCTTGTTACATGTTCATAAGTTGTAAATGCTACATATGTGATGCTACCAAAGAATGAGTCACTATTGTAGAACCATTTTTTCCATCTCAGAGGATGCTTGATGATGTGTACTATGATTGTGATGCACAATAGTGTTGTTAATGCCACTACAAGAAGGATCTTAAGTGTAGATCACTATGCATTTATTGTCACAAAATTGGAGGGTACATTACATGAAATGCTTGGTGGTGACTTCATGAATATTCCATTTTTCACTCAGTAGACTACAAGTAATGGGGAGACTCTGTTGCGGATTAGACCATCATCAAATTATCTGCCAAAGATACCTTATTTTTTTATGAGATATAAGTTCAGGATTTTTGATCAATTCCAAGCAATTCGCTATGGTTATATCTTTATGCTATAATTTTCTATTTTTCATGTAAACAATGTTTTCTAACCACTCAAGATATTAAAAACATAGAGATTAGTTACATTATCTAAGACAATAGGTTTATAAATAGTCTCAATAGAAAAAATATCCCTTAACGGTGTCAACCTAGCTGTAATGTTAGCTAGAGTATCAATAATGATATTATTAATTCTAGGAAGTGATTTTATACCAAAAGCCTTAAAAGAAGAAATTTGTCACCATACCTCTTGTTGATAATTTTTTCAATGTGGTGATAGACAATGAATGGTGTTTCGCACCCACCTTGTGATGATTTCTGAATCACCAATTACCTTTAAAAATTAAACTTTGAGGTCAATAGCCTTCTTCAGTCCAAGGATTAGTGCCTCATACTCTACAATGTTGTTAGTACACTAGAATTCTAACATGCAAGGGACTAAAAACTTTTTTTGTTTTGAATATTTATGCGGTAGGATTTTAGTGAGTGAGGATTCAGAATTCCATAGTAGTCATTTTCATATCAGCCTTTTGAGTCACAAACATGACTCATCATTAGGATATAATGTTGAGGGAAAGAGAGAATGGAAAAATGAAATAAATAATACACATTACAAACAAAGGAATAATAAAGGTAGGGTGACTGCCAACATAACCAAAAGAAAGAGATATAATGATAAGTAAATAATAAATAAAGAGATAAAACAAAGAAATAAAATAAAAAGAAAGAATTAACATAAAATAAAATAAATATTATAAAGGAAGAAGATTATAAAAGGAAATAATACTATAAGAAAATAATAATAATAGTAGTAAAGTGAGAGGAATGAGATGTGAAATAAAGGCAAGGTGAGGCTACAAATAAGGAAGGAAGAATATAAAGGAACAAAATATTAAATAAAGAGCAACAAAATATGAATTAATTAAGAAGGAAACATATAATAAAAATTAATGATAAAAGGTGTAAAAATGCTAAAGACAAAAAGAATAGAAAATGATAAGAGTAATAGAAGGGGGCTATAAGGGAAATAATAAAAAGAAGGGAGGATAATTAGAAAGAAATTAATGAATAAAAGGGAAAAGGGAGGAACACAGAAATATAATAAGATGAATAACAAAATTAAATAAAATATATAATATGAGAAACTACAGAAAATAGGATGTTTGTGATGAAAAGAAGAGGGAAAGAGGGTACGAGAAAATAAGGAAAAAGAAGAAAAGGAAAGAGAAGGAAGGAGGAGAAGGATAAAGGAAGAGGGTGAGAAAAGTAAAGGGAAGAAAAAGGAATGGAAGGAAATTATTATTAGATGTGTGAGATTAAAGGTATCCATCCAGTGCTTACTTCAGTACCACCATCTTTGTTTACATTGTTAGGTTGTTTGATGATGTCCAATGCTTCTCTAATTTTGCATTTGAAATAGTGATCTTCATCAATTATGACATTAGTATCTTCAAGGCATATGTTGTGCTTAGTTTTGGATGAATGCTCAATAAGAGCTGATGAGCATATTATTTAATTCTTAATGTCTGCCCCATGTTATTATTTTTTTGGGGTCCATCAAAATACAACTGGAATCGACTCCATATTGAGTCTTAGACCCATCTTAATATAAAATCCACATATCATTGCAATTAAGATCTAAACTAAAACTATTTACATCTAAAGTACAAGGTTCATTACCATTGGTCAGAGTACAAGGAAGGATTTCCAGCTATGTATCTAATGAGACAGATGATTGTATAACTTCATAATGCTCGATGTCAATTTCCAAGAAGCACATTCTCAATTATTCCTGAGAAATATTGATGGGCTCATTCGGTGCTTCCAATCAAGTGACTATATGCTTCATATATGGCTCACTATTTACACCGATTTGATTATTCTTACCCTTTTAGGGAAGCCATAGATGCAAATAATATTTAGTAAAATACCCTTGGAGCTTGCTATACTAATCCCTACTTAGAAACACTTCATACGCCTCAATTATGTCAATGATCACAATGTCTATGCATTGAAGCACTCTAAAATCAAAAGATAATTTAACTATTATGTTGTTCAACTCTCCCATGGCAAGAACTTGAGACCTTCGAGGTGGGTGATCTTGGCATCTATATTTTTTGGCTCAATATTCTATTTCTTACAGATTGATAAGGGCACAACATTGGTAGATGCACTGGAATCGACAAGACAATTATGCACATTGTAGTTAAAGATCTCAAAAGTTAACAGGAAAGGAGGAGTTGAACCTCTAGAATTAGTGTTTGTGACAATGACAATGGATTGAAGATTAATGGGGGCTTTGAACTGAACATATGAATTAGATTTTTAAGAGATATGAACCTTACCAGTGGATGACATGGCGATGAAGGTATTGATAATTAGCTCTCTTCAACCGGCTAGCTTGGTGAGTTCGTATAATGAAATTTGTTCTCGAGTCTTCTTCATGTATTTTATCTGATATCAAAATAAATGGTATCTTATTTAGATGGTTGATAAAAAGTAGTAGGCTGTGAAGACTTAGCAGGAGCTTCCAGAGTGTTAGAGTTACCTTTACTGCTTATTGAATTTCTTTTCGAGGTTTGTCTGATTGAAGGTTTATGAGCTAGAGTTGAAGGTTGGGTAGGGTTGCTTGGGGCCAAAATCCTTCTTAATAATGCCTTCTTCTTTTCTTAAAGTGTGGGTTTAGCTATCGGTCCTGTAATCAAATTATAAGTCTTTGTAGTTTTAGGAGGAGGGGATTCCCTAACAGGGGCTTCTTGGATATAATGAAACTCACCCCCTAGAATAACCTCAAATGAAAAAATAGGGGAGCCGGTATTATCGTTGGGAGGAGAAGCTTCCTCTTCAACATATTTTTCTCCCCCATATTTTTCTCCAACTGTCTGATCCTTAGGCACTTTACTCAGCATCGCAATCATATTACGTATCCATTGCGGGAATGTATTTTTTGAGCGAGTGGCTTGGCGAAAAGTGCGGTAATTGTCCATGCCAAGATCTTCAACATTTTAATTCGTGTTGGAGCTTTGAGATGACCTCGCGGGTAGATTATTAGTATTCTTGAAGAAAGGATTGTACATTTTGTTGCCTAATGAGGTCTCACTAGTCTTTCTCTTTAACTCAAATAGTTCGTTAGTTAACTGCTTTAGATATTTAGCATGAGCCTCAAAATCAAAAGAATCTTTGTCATGAGATTTACTAGACGAGGCTTGAGTTTTCTTACCAAAAACTTTTGAATCTTCATGAGTGTCATGCTCAAGTGCTCCTATCAAAAGAATATCTTTCTCAACAATGAGAGCCTTCGCGTATTTCTCCACCAATGTAACCTTTGCTTCCCTCTTCATGAACATTTCAATATCACGAGGTATTTCCTTAGTATAATAGTCAACAACAATGGAGTCGTTGAGAGAAACTTATTAAAGATAGTAGTAAATAATTGATTGAATTCCTTAACCTTTTCCTTCTTACCCATCTTCAAGGAACTCAGCTTTGTGAGGAGCATGGAAGGTGTCTTAGCTTTGACTTTTTTTTCTATAAAGGATTTTTAAAACTCATCCAGATTTTGAATGGAAGCTACAATTAGGCAGTGGTACCATGTAACAACCTTGTTCTCTAGGGTATGTGGAAATAACCTGCATGAAACATCATCATATTGGACTCTCATCATCTGGAGAGATAGATAAAAGTTACTGATGTGGTCTTCGACGATAGTTCCTTTCTCCAGATCAAAATTTCGAGAGATTCTTCTCAGGATGTCGGGGCATATCACGTAGATGACCTCAGATGTCCAAAGGAGACTATGCCATTAGTTATCTCTTGGTGGATTAAAAGCCATTTGGTTAGTTTTTCCCTCCTCGCTCCCCACCCCCATCATTCTCAAAATCAGACCTTAAGACTTCATTACTATGAGGGAGATCCTCCTCGTCCCTTATGTCTCTAGGTTCCCTAAGGTTTCTCATATTTATCTCAATTATAAGATTTATATCATTCTAAGGGTCTTCCTCATTCCATAAGTTTACTTGGTTCCTATTATTCTCTTCACCTCATAGTATTTGAAAATTATTGATGTTCTTGCGTTGATGATGGTTTCTAAATTCTAAATTCTCTCCCCCACAATCTTCCTCTTCTGAACTAGGTGTGATCTTTAATCCCTGGATAGAACGTCTTTCAACAATGTCCACATAGTCATCCAAAGTAATATTAATCAAATCTTCTACCGATATTAATAGGACTCCCTTATAGGTATGGTAAAGCTTCATTGAGGGTGTATGAGGAAGGGAAGCTATAGTAGGGATAGCTCCAAAGCTCTTATAAAATCGATGAGTAACAAGGTGTAAAGCTCTCATTTTCTCATATGTGACCTCGTATGGAGGTGGACTATCATCAATTGGGACGTGTTCAAGTGGGTTGGTTGAGTATCCATGGGAGGAGTGTCACTAAAAAGTGGTCTTGGAGAGGGATGATGAGAAGGTAAGGGAGGAATAGGAGGAGGATCATTACTAGCTTGCTAAGAGGGTTCGGGGTGAATACAGGTATTTATGCTAGCCATTAGATAAGAGGGGACCTCTTTCTAGAACCAAAAATTTATTGAAGGGCTAGAATGTTCCGCCAACAACAAGGGAATTTCGCTGGTGCAGAATCCCAATTAGACTCTACACCATTTGGTTTAGGGTCCCATCTAGTATGTAGGCCCGACTTCCATCACATTGGTTGAGATTCACTTTGGATGAAAGAGGTACTAACGTTAGAGAACAAATAAAGCGTTAACAAATTCAAGTAAGCAACTTATGGAAAAATAACACATGAGACACTATGAATATCAACATCATAATATTAAGACATGAATCTCAAGAGAAGAAGTGTTAGCAAATCTTCAAATAAAACCCATGCATATTACAAAGATAAGTTTATCGATCATGAATAAGTGTGTGATCAATAACACCATGAAAGCATAAGTAAGAACACAACCCGATAATGATATATTGCTCAAATCAATAAACAATTTATTGACATAAACACAAAATAAACACATCATATACCATCCATTCATCGTGAGAGAAATCCCACAATGTATGAAGACACATGAAAGCACTCCATGCTAAGGGTCATAAATCTTGAAACATTGAGCTCAAAAAATCCATAGAAACATCACTCGTGAAGTCCATAAAATCCATGAGTGGAATATAAAATCACTTCTTGAATTTACCAAAATATTTATTAGTCCTCAAAAAATATGCACCAATGAGTTCAAAACTAAAATTCCCTTAAATTGGGTCATGAGATCATATTTATAGAAAAATGGGTGATATTTTGTCTACCCTTGTGACTCTCGAATTTCCCCATGACCCTTTACATTATCATGTGACTCTTTACTCTATCCTAATCTAAATTCTACTACTAACATATTACATGAAAGGAAAGACATGCTCCTACTCTGTTATTCTAGTCATAGAGAGATCTGGGACATTCAAATGCAATTCTTGTACTAGGTATGCATGCCAAACCTTGTAATCCTATGCAATAGTGGTAACCTTATGTTGTAGCTCATCTCCATGCATGTGAAGACATTTTAGGGAATCTAGCAACAAAGTGCATTTATTCATCTTCACTTGATTTGATAAGGTTATTAGCTTAGTTTACATCCTTATAGGTTCCACCAAATATTGGGTAATTGTTTCCTTCGTAACTTGTAAGTCCTCCATAGTAGTGGATTTTTTAAAAGGATTCAGAAATGCTTGGATTCTTGTTGTACTTCTTCTTGCACCCTCACCTCACCCACTAAACCAATAGAAGGAACTATATGCACCTGAATAAGAGATTCTAACCCATTGAGTAGATGCTTATATGAGGTTAACACCTTGTCTAAATCATATGTTATTTTTTCATCCGAGTGGATCTTAATGTAAATTGCAACTTTATCATTTTATGTAGTTATCCAAACATTTCTTGAGAGTTAGTTTGGTGCATCTGGATATTGGTGGTCCACTCATGTGTGCTATCGATAGTTGTTATGACATGTTTAAGTATTATTCCCATTCTTTAGATTTTGCGTGTATAGTTGGGAATGTTGATATAGCCTGATGAAGATTCATCATTTCTTGGTATGCCAGGTTCCTAGCATATTTTAATATTGTCACCTCTCCTTGAATAGATACTTGCAACTCTTTGATGCTTGAATGAGTCATATGTGGGGCCTAGTTTTCACTTTGTACCTTTGCAGTTCTTTGTTCATAATTTGCAAGCTTGGCCTGTAGATCGACAACCTGTTTGTTAAATCTATTCACATTCATCTCTATTATGGCCATGATGACAATTCCAACTGAAGCAATCATCTCTAGGTTCATATTGGTATTTATAACAATTTCCTTTTCTGTGACCATTGATATGGGCTTAGTTGGGTTCTTTGCAAAGCACATTCACCTTTCATGCATTATCTTGCATTGAATCTAATCGAAAGTGAGCATTGTGATATCCAACACTTCATCTTCTTCTTCCTACAAGATGCCTAGTTCTTGAAGTGGAAAATGTCTACCAATAATTGGAGTGGAAGGAGGAATTTCCAATAGAGGCAAATCTAACTACATTTTAGACCCTTGTAACTATTGATCATTTATTATTTTGATCTATTTCTCTTTGAGTAGGTCTTGTTCAATTTATTTAGCGAGATCCTCCTGATTTATTTTGGCTTCCTCTTCTTCTCTCTGCTTCTTGTCTTCTTCCACTTTCTTTCTTTGATCTTCTTTTTAATTCCTCTTGTTCTGGTTTTTTCCTCATTTCTTCTTTCATTCCGCCTCTTGTGTTCTTCACTCTTCCTCTTCAAACTTCTTTCTTTGTTCCTCTTCTTGTTGTTTCTTCATAAGTTCTTCTTCTTGTTTCCTTCAACCTTGATCTCCTTGTTTGTGCTACTTCTCTTCTCTTTTCCTTTTTATTTCTTGTTTTCTTCGAGCTATTGTTGCATTCCTTTGTTCTAGGTTTTCCTCTCCATCACTTTCTCCTTCTTTGTTTGATTCTTGATCAATATATTCGAGGCTGATCGCTCTTCTACTTCTTTTATTTTCCATTCTTGTTTTCATGCCAATTTTTCCTTTTAAAGAAAGCTCTTATGACTTCGAGACTCATGCTTTCCTTGGATTCATCTTCTGATTGCTCTTCTTCTTCTTCTTGCTTCTCATTCGAAAAAAATTCCCTAGAAGCATTATAGAAGTTCTCGACCTTATTTTCTTCATCTCCTTTATAATGTCTATAAGACCAGCCAAAGCCAACTGCTTTATAATGTGTTGCTATAACACCTTTTGGATCATACTTCTAGAGACTCAAATCAACAAAATAGAACCTTTTACATTGGGGGAATTTTGAGGTCTAAAATGGGCATCATAAGAAAAATGTACAACCAAAATAAACTTTATAAGAACCAATATGATTCAAGATGATGATGTCAACCATGAGGAACGATTCAAATTTTTGGAGTAAAAAAGAAAAAAGATTGAAAAACAATAAAACAATAAAACTATATTTTCAACTCGTATTTTCAACTTATCTCCCTAAGGTTTACTCAAATTTTGAGCAGGATTACTCGTTGGATGCAAAATTCAATTCCTCATCCAAGGAGTACCCATGTTTTATACTTTAAATGGACCCCGCTACGCGAAAAATGAGAAACTCATGAACAAATGTGATTGCAATCACGTTTTTCATGTAGTAGGGTTCATCCAAAATATGCAACATGGGTACTCGTTGGATGAGGAATCAAATTTTGCATACAATGAGTATTTCTGCTTGAAATTTGAGTAAAACCGTAGGGAGATAAGTTGAAAATACTAGTTGGACAAATAGTTTTTCCTTTTTTCCCTCTAAAATTTGATGATTTAATCTAATAGTATTTTATTATTTCCACTATTGTTTTATAATTTCCTTAGGAGGTCTATTTTAAACCTCAAAATTCCCCTAATGTTTCCTAAACTTTTGTTTCAACCTCTTTCAAAGTTTCAAGATTAGAGGGAACACATGCCATGATCGCTTCTTATGCTTTGCCAATGTTTTGGATAGCCCAATGGTCAAATGGTAGGAAACTTCCTGCAAGAATAATCTATTTGTCACTATCATCAAGAGAGCATGAGGCAGCTTATGCACTAAAAACCCTGATATATGTTGCCTTTTTAATTGGGAACCAATCTGCCACCTCGATGAGGTTATTTTGAGCTCAATTTGACATATAAGGTGGGTCATGAGCAAAGAGATCCTAATATAGAGGAGAAATACAAGATTATCCACTGGTTTCAAATGAGTCTTTGTAACTTTGGTTCCAAAATCTCTTATAGTAAATATGCACTGGCTCCAATACCTCTAGGGTAAATTTCAAACTCTACCCTTCGAAATGACATTTTGCACAAACTTAATCAAGAAGATAAGATGCCATGGAAAATGATGATGGTTTAACTTTATCTCGATTCTTGGTAGTTTGAATACGTGTCTTGAGTGCAGATGCCAAGATAATTTCCCAATGAATAAGGTTCCTTTAGTGTCTATTATGTTCATCAAAGGTACCCATTATCTAAGGAAAGTATTTATATTTTCTCTCCCATAAAATCTATTCATTCTAGTTGCCATCAACTGATACAATTTTCCAAGGCATTCTGTCTTATATATTTGGTCTACCTTGACCCTGAACATGGTGTGTTCCAGCCACCATGATTTCAGTATGTATTTGGTGTCTTTGGTAGTTTCATTAAAATCTATCAATCATCTAGTGTTGAAAGATTCTTCTCATTCAGTTAGCTTGTAATAAGTAGTAATGTCGACATCAATGAAAGATGCCAAACTCTCTCCATCATGCCTCCTAATTACCTAATGATATTTTTTTTGCACGTTGTAATAACCACAATCTATGGTATCAACACAATGAACTACTGGTGGGTGTGTAGCTACTTTGTGCAACCAATATCTTTTGATAATGATATATACCTTGAAATCTTCTTTGTCTTGAGGGATGTGTTGGTTGGAAAATTCTGAGTAAATTTCCCCTAGGTCAGTTTTGTCTTCTTGTTGATATTACAAACAGTGTCTCCATAAATTGGCAGAATAGGTGGGTTGTTAACAAATCCTTCAATATTACTTCTTGCTCTAGTGGAACTACTTCCCGAACCATTACGATAACTTTTGACCACTAGTGGTGTCATCTCTCCAGAGAAGGATGAGATGTTGATATAGTCTGTATTGATGTCACTTGGAATTTCAAAATTTTTATCCCAAGACAAAGATGTTAACATGAATAAAATCACCAAACAAAAACAAAATATTATTGTGGCTCATAGGTACAAAGTACAAATATGGTCACTAAATCGCAGTTTGACTCAATTAGACATGTTACAAATTTTTAAGATAGGACATTTTGCATTATCATGGTAGGTCACAAGGTCGCACTAGAGAGAAAGTCATAAGAGAGACTAACTCTCATGAGTGATAATATGCGACTATGAAACTTAGGGAAACTTAAGTAAACCATAAAATAAAGGTGAGTCACAAATTATAGAGACAGACGAGTCGCATTTGGGTTTTCATTATTTTGTGAGACCCTACGACCAAGGGAAAGGATGGATGAGTCGCATGGTCGCAACATGAAATAAGTCGCATAATATCTCATCTTGAAAATTGTGACCATGTGATTACGAGTACGGAATGATGTAATCATAATCGAAAATCTGATCACATGTTGCAAGGAGAAGGATACATTTAAATGTGAGTTCACGATTTGCAACTTGGGACTGTACACAGGTTGTACCCTACGGTGATGAAAGTTATAAACTTAGCTCATGCCCAATTGTTTTGACTCAATTCTTGTACTCAGATTGAGTCAGGCAAGGAAGAGCCATAGGAATTGATGAGAGGTTTTATTTGAATTAGATGTGGGTTTGAGATTTGATAAAGGGAGAAGCGATTTAGGGAGCACTTCCTGAGAGAAGTGTAACATGGAAGAATGAAGACTGGGAGGCTTGAATGAAAGGAGGGTGAGTTAGCTAGAAGCATTGGCCCATGAGGGATGATCTTGGTCTGAGAAAAAAAGAATTTTTGAATGGATGGTTGGGTGATGAGAGATTAGAGAGGTAAGGAGAATAAGGATTACTTTTCCCTTTCGAGGTAATTTGAAGGGATGGAAAACTATGGTGAGGAATTTGTAGAGTTGTGGCATCATGGAAAAGGAAACTGCCAAAATGAGGAGCAATAATGATTATAACGAAATACGAAGAGTCACTTACCGTATGCGAGGGTCGTAAGGTTGTCATTTAGTGGAGGGATCTATTGGGTTGTGTTATATTCTTTCCATGTAGTTAACAGGGGGTTTGAGGGGTAACCGTAACCCCACTTTATGGGGTCCGGGGCAGTGCCCCAGAAAATTTTGATTTTGGACCCTATGTCAGCTTGGTCGGACCCACCTATGGTTTTGTGCATGATTTTTTGCACATGTTTTTTGGACGTGATGGTTTTTCGGTCCATGGTATTGGATGTATTGGTTTTCGGTCCATGGTATTGGATGTGATGGTTCTCGGTCCATGGTAGTGGATGCTTCAGCATGTATAAATATGTATTATAACATTGAAAGGAATATCATGAAAAATCAAGCTGGTAGTCCCGGTTTTAGGATCCAGTGGGAAAATCTTTGTGTATATGTGTTTTATGTGTTATGCTCTCGCATTGTTTATTTTTTTTGTGTTTTAGAATTCATATGCAGGTAATTTCTGTACGGGGTTAAAACCTACATTTGGTATCAGAGTAGATTTGGCTTCAAGGGGACACCTTTGTTGCTGAGGGGCTTCACTCGGGCCTGTGGTGGACCCTGTTCAGTGGGAGATCTACGAGATCAATTATGGTGGTGAAAGAAGATGGCGAGCAATGGAAAGATAGAGATCGAGAAATTTAA
>APFE031668377.1:135479-178535 GCA_000404065.3 Pinus taeda
AAAAATCAAGCTGGTAGTCCTAGTTTTGGGATCCAGGGGAAAATCTCTGTGTATATGTGTTTTATGTGTTATGCTCTCACATTGTTTATTTTCTGTGTTTTAGAATTCGTATTCAGGTAATTCCTGTATGGGGTTAAAACC
Organism: Pinus taeda; assembly: GCA_000404065.3. Taxonomy (NCBI): domain Eukaryota; kingdom Viridiplantae; phylum Streptophyta; class Pinopsida; order Pinales; family Pinaceae; genus Pinus; species Pinus taeda. The sequence continues at coordinate 135,621 of APFE031668377.1, forward strand.
TACATTTGGTATCAGAGCTGTTTTGGCTTCAAGGGGACACCTTTGTTGCTGAGGGGTTTTGCTCAAGCCTATGGTAGACCTTGTTCAGTGGGAGATTTGTGAGATCAATTCTGGTGGTGAAAGAAGATGGCAAGCAGTGGAAAGATAAAGATCGAGAAATTTAATGGTCAGAGTTTTGAGTTGTGGAAACTCAAGATGGAGGATTTGTTGGTAGATAAAGATCAGTGGATTGCGGTAGATCTGGGTACTAAACCAACGAGAGTGTCCAATGAAGAATGGAAGAAGTTGGATTAGAAGGCAAAGAGAACAATACAATTGTGTGTCTTAGATTTAGTATTGTTGAATGTATTAGGGGAAGCTACAACGAAGGCTTTGTGGGATAAGTTAGGGACTTTGTACCAATTTAAGTCTCTGGTAAATAGACTGTTCCTACGGAAAAAGCTGTATAACCTGAGGATGAAAGATGGAGAATTGGTGATAGAGCATCTGAATGCATTTAATACTATGGTAAGTCAGTTAGCGTCTATTGATATTAAAATTTCAGATGAAGGTAAGTGCATCAGTTTGTTGTGTTCTCTACGAGATTCGTGGGATAGTCTAGTTATTACAATAGGTAGCAATGCAACTGCCTTGCATTTTGATGAAATAGTCTCATCCTTGCCGACGAAGGAGATGGGACGGAAAAATATGGAGAGCAAGAATGGTGATGCCTTGTTTGTACGAGGACTGTCCCAGAACATAAACAAAAATAAGTCATCGAGTGGGAGATCTAAATCTAGAGGGAGATCTAAATCTCCAAGAAAACTTGTAAAGGTGGTGTGCTGGAAAGGTGGAAAGGAAGGGCACTTCGAAAGGGACTGTAAATCTAAAGATCCTGATAAAGGAAAGGGATCTAATGTTGCTCCTTCTACAGAGGTGAAAACCACCTCAGATGAAGGTGGGGATGTGTACTTGGCTTCTTCAAGTACACATGTAGATCATGAGGCATGGTTGATTGACTCAGGTGCATCCTTTCACTTCAATCCCCATAGAAAGTGGTTCTGCGAGTATGAAAAATATGATGGTGGTCATGTCTTCTTAGGGGATGATAGGAAGGCTAGAATCATTGGTCATGGAAAAGTAAAGTTGAAGTTGCAAGGTGGAAGGGTTAGAACACTTTTGGCTGTTCTACATATTCCTGCATTGGCCAGAATTTGATTTGTGTAAGCAAGTTGGATGATGCAGGTGTAAAAACAGAGTTTGAGAAGGATACCTGCAAGATGGTTGCGGGAGCACTAGTATTGATGTGGGGAGTTCGAATTGGAACTCTGTACAAGCTGCAAGGTAGCACTGTTTTTGATGGATGTAACAGTTTTGTGGTTCCTAAAAGTGGAGCAGAAAATCTAGTGGTATATGGAGAGAAGACCATGTTGTGGCATCAAAGGCTTGGACATATTGGAGAGAAGGGCCTTCGAATATTTCATGGTAAAGGTATGGTAGAAGGTATGAGTAATAACTCTTTGGATTTTCATTTCTGTGAAAATTGTGTATATCAGAATGGGGTGATTTTCCCCCCTGGTGGTAAGAGGGTGAAACATATATTAGAGCTTGTGCATAGTGATGTGTTTGGACCTGTGAAGGTTCCATCACTGGGTGATTCTATGTACTATGTATCATTTATAGATGACTTCTCAAGGAATACATGGATATATTTCCTTAAGAAGAAATCTGAAGTCTTTGACAGGTTTAAAGAATTCAAGGCTTTGGTGGAAAACTAAACAAAGAAGAAGATAAAGGTGTTGAGGACAGAAAATGGTGGAGATTTTTGCAGTAAGGAATTTCAAGAATTCCGTAAGAAGTGTGGTATAACATGGAAAAAGACTACTCAATATACACCTCAGCAAAATGGAATTGCAGAAAGAATGAACAAGATGTTGATGGAAAGGGCAAGAAGCATGCTCAGTGGTTTCGAGTTAGGATAGAAATTCTGGGTAGAGGTGGTGGAGACAACATGTTACCTGGTCAACATATCACCTTCATCAGTGTTGGAGGATAAAACTCCACAAGAGGTATGGACTGGTAAGAAACCCTCTCTTTCACATATGAGGGTATTTGGATGTGATGCATATGTACATGTTCTAGAGGAGAAACGAACCAAGTTGGATAGTAAATCTAAAAAGTGCATCTTTATTGGGTATAAGGATGGTTTAAAGGGTTATAAGCTTTGAACCCAGTAACAAGGAAGGTTGTGTACAGTTGAGATGTGGTGTTCAGAGAGGTGAAATATGTTATTAAACATGAATTCCAACCAAAGGAACCTGAGAAGATAGAGTTTGATTAAAGGAGGAAGAATCATACCACAGTAAAGAAAGAAATCAGAAGAAAGAACAACACAAACTCCAGGTGTGAGAACATCCGTTCGAGAAAGAAGGCAATGAAAGGTATAGTCATCTGCTTTTTGTTCAAAATTTCTTTATCTATTATGATGATATCCAGACTATGAAAGAAGCAGTAGATTTAGAGGATGGAAAACTCTGGAAAGAGGCCATGGTTGATGAAATGGAATCTTTGCACAAAAATGAGGCTTGGGATTTGGTGGAGTTGTCGGCTGGAAGGAAACCCCTTGGAAACCAATGGGTGTTCAAGAAGAAGACAAATTTAGAAGGAAAGGTGGAGAAATACAAAGCTCGGTTGGTAGAAAAAGGTTATTCCTAGGTGTTGGGAATTGATTTTGGTGATATTTTTTCTCCTATTGCCAAGTTAACTTCTATTAGATTACTTTTATCTGTTTCTGCTTCTTTCGATTTTGAGGTAGAACAGATGGATGTGAAGATAACATTTCTTCACAGGGATCTGGAAGAGGAAATCTACATGAATCAACTTGAAGGCTTTTGTGGTGAAGGGTAAGAAAGAACTGGTATGCAAGTTAAAGAAGTCTTTGTATGGGTTAAAATAGTCACCAAGGATGTGGTATCATAAATTTGATACATTTATACGAGGACTTGGCTTCACCAGAAGCAAAGCATATCAATGTGTGTATTTTAAAATAATTGGTGACTGTGTTATTTATTTGGTCTTGTATGTGGATGATATGTTGCTGGTTGGAAATGACAGAAATTATCCAGGATTTGAAAACCCAATTGGCCTCCAAATTCGACATGAAAGATCTTGGTCCTGCAAACTACATTTTGGGCATGGAAATTAAAAGAGATTGGGAAAAGAGGAAGCTTTGGTTAAACCAGAGGAAGTATGTCGAGACAGTATTGCAGAGATTTAATATGCAGGATAGTAAACTGGTGAAGGTTCCTATTCTTGTAGGTGTAAAGTTATCTATTGAACAGTGTCCCAAGACACAACAAGAGGAAGAGGACATGTCCCATGTTCCATATGCAAGTGAAGTCAGTATCCTGATGTATGCAATGGTTTGTACTAGACCACACATTGCACATGCAGTGGGATTATTGAGCAAGTTTATGTCAAAACCAAGAAAGGAGCATTGGACAACAGTGAAGTAGGTTTTCAGGTATTTGCGTGGAGCTAGTGGTTATGGTTTGTGCTACCAAGGAAGACCAGGATTGGATAGAGTGTTGGATATTCATGGCTTTGGTGATGTAGACTCGGCTAGAGATTTGGATCAGAGATGATCTAGAAGTGGGTATGTGTGTAACCTATTTGGAGGTGCAGTTAGTTGGATAAGTAAGAAACAATATGTAATGGCACTATCAACTACAGAGGCATAATACATGGCAGCCACTCATGCAAGCAAGGAAGCAGTTTGGTTGCAGATATTGTGTTGAAGTATGGGTTTAGTACAGGGAGATTAAGGATAGATTTTGACAACCAAAGTGCAATTTTCTTGGCAAATAACCCTGCATATCATTCAAAGACAAAGCACATTGGTGTTCAGTATCACTTTGTGAGGGATATGATAGAAGACAAAAAGGTGTTACTGGTAAAGGTGAACACTTTGAATAATACTATAGATTCATTGACAAAATCTGTGAGCTCTGAGAAGTTCTCTTGGTGTAGAGAAACAATGGGTGTTGCAGGGATAGATAAATGACTAAGGTCTCTTATGGCCCCTTGTGGAAAGAAAACAACAAGTGGGAAAATGTTGGGTTGTGTTATATTCTTTCCATGATTAGCCTACATAGTTAACTGGGGGTTAGAGGGGGGGTGGATCCCCCCCTTTGTTCCGCTGATTGCGTAGCGACAGGGTCACAGGGGGTTGGAGGGGTGCAAGTAACCCCACTCTATGGGGCAGATCCACCTATGGTTTTGTGCATGATTTTCGCACATGTTTTTGGACGCGATGGTTTTTGGTCCATGGTATTGGATGCTTCAGCATGTATAAATATGTATTATAACATTGAAAGGAACATAATGAAAAATCAAGTTGGTAGTCCCAGTTTTTCAATCTAGGGGAAAATCTTTGTGTATATGTGTTTTATGTGTTATGCTCTCGCATTTTTTATTTTATGTGTTTTAGAATTCGTATGCAGGTAATTTTTGTATGGGGTTAAAATCTACGCCTGAATGAAATGGAGGAAAGAGTTTGTTTCCAGAAAGATGTCACCACAGAGTACACAAACACCATCATGGAATACCAAGCTTGGCATCAGTTCACCACCATCGATCATCATGAGGATGTCAAAGAGTTGGTCTTCCCACAGCTATCCAAGTCTTAGTGATGTCTTTCATGGCTTGCTCAAGCCTATTTTGTCTCACATGGGTACATGTGCAGATTGTATGTAACATCTTGCAAAGTGAAAGTCCAAGTGTTGATAGTTGAATGTAACGTTCATGCAGTAGTTAAAGAGTCATGAGGGTAGGTGAGGAGCCAAAAGGGAAATGTCAAGGGTCACCCCACCCTTTTCTATTTATAGAACTTCATAACTCTTTGTAGAGGCTTTTGGGTAGCCGAGCTTCTGATAGGAGTATCTTAGAGAAATCTTGGAGCATATTATAATGAGCCTTGACTTCTCCAAAGTGCAGAGCTATTACATCTCTTTGGAGGAGCAGGTGGAAGTGACTGTAACATTTTGTTATTGGGACTAGTGGTTGGTCATGGTTGTACTGTACGATTGGAACTTTCACTTCTTAATATAACAACTCCATCACATTTCATGCATGTGTTGTTATTTTATTTTAGTTATCTTGGTTAGTCTAATGATATATGAAGTTGTTTTCTTATGCATGTATGTGCAGACTCTTTTTGTTTATGTATGTATGAATATTACTGAGATGTGTTGGTTTAACCATCACTTTGGATTGTTGGTTCACTTGCCTTCCAGTTTGTGAGGCCTATTTTCTCCTGTGTTCCCTTCCAAGCCACGTGTTTCCACAGGTTTCCAAGGGGTGCACTCATTCTGCTTTCCATGTGTTAGAACCCCTTATACACCTTGCTTGGCTTCATGCACTGAGCACACCCTTGCTACCAACAAGGAAATCTTTCTTTCCTCTACATGCAACAGTAGTCAAGGCAATATTGTGTGACCCACTGTTGGGAATCCTACACCAAACAGTCTAAGATCAAGTTGGGACTTCTTATCTAGGAGATCCCCTAACATGTTGACAGGTCCAACACCGTCAATGGGTTGCAAGAATTGACCAAGTGGAGTACGTTGCCAAGAAAGGATTGATAAATTTTGTGGAGGCTTGTGATGGATATATAATACATATCTTGGGTAGCTACATCATCTTAGAGTTACTATTATGTATGATATCACCTTGAAGCATCACATATGTATTTTGAAGTCGGGTGCTTCACTTATCTTGGCATACAAATTCCCAATTTATGTTGTTTGCAACTGTTTAGACCCATATTATATTATTGGCCTCCCTTACCTCTCATATAAATAAGGCAAGGGGAGAGTCCTCATTCATTCACAATCACACATGTTCATCTTGTATTCACTATTAAGTTGAGATGTTACCTAGATAAGAGTGCACACTACTCTTCTATCTTTCTCTTAGTCTTCAGATGTACTATCTCTCTCTCTAAAGCTTCTTGATCTTCTTGGATTACCTTGGAACATCTTGTAAGTATTGGGTTAGGGTTATTTTGGATTAGGGTTTTGTGATAAAACCCTGAGGTATAATTAGTGGAGAAGAAGAAGAGAATAGGACATATTTCCTTGGAGGAATCACTGGAGTAATTCTTGCATGTTGTAGCTCCTCAATTGAGCTAGAGTTTTCTTACTTTCCATAGCTAGGGTTTTGGGGAGCTAGTGGACTTGTACTAGCCTTGAGATAATGATATGGTATGCACATGTACTTAATATTGAGCATATTAATGATGTTTTCAATTCTCCAAAACTTCTGTGATTTCTGAATCTAAATTTTAGCCATATATGTTCTTTATATATAATTAGTTACAACTTTGTCTTGATGATTTGACATAAGTAAAAGTGTTGTTTGTGATATCCCTTAGCTTGATACTTTTATGTAATTAAATATGCATATGTTTGTTTTTGGATTAAGTATGTTAGTCTGAAAAAACAATTAGAATAAATTTTAATTATCAGTAATTTATTACTCATAATAACTCATTGTAACATTGTAATTATGATTTATTTTTTGTAAATAAAGAAAATATAGAAAATTAATTATTGAGTACAAATGGTTGAAAGAGATGAGGCTGCAAATTATTGTGGAATAATTATTAACCATTAATAATTCTTAGGAATCTAATATGGAAGATTAGATTTAATAGAGGAATTATGATATTGGCCAATAAATTGTTTACAAGAAGACAAGGAGTTATCTTCAAGTGTGTGAAATCGAAGCTCATTAATGAGATGATAACTACCTGCCACTTGTTGGTGAGGTGGAGGCAATTAATACCACCAAAAGAGTGGTAGATGGGTATTGGATAAAATTATTTTTTCTACTTTCTTTTTTTATTATGAGAAGAAAACAGATTGAAGAGAAATAATAAGTAGAGACAAAAATAAATTTACATTCCTGGTATGCTCTGAGGGATATTGGTTGTTTTGGAGTGTCAAAGTTGGGAGGAGCCAAGTACTTGACTATTATTTTTCTAGGAAAAATAATTGTGTTTCAATTCAATATCTCTAACTACAAAATTTATTTGTTAGTCAAGAGAAAAGAACAAGTTATGAGCTATTTCTATTTTTTATGCAGAGAAAAGGAAAAAAATATTATATTATGTTTTAATATTATGTTTCATTTTTTCATTCTGTATAGTAAATAGTAGGTATGGTTTGATAGAAGAAAGAGATATATTTTTGAAATATTATGTTTCATTTTCTCATTCTATATAGTACGTAGTAGGTATGATTTGATAGAAGAAAGAGATATGGTTCATATTTTATTTAAAAATTTGTACACAATATAATGGAAGAAAATAGTTTGTGCGGTAGAATAATAATTCATAGAGGTGAATTTTATTCATGGTGATAGCTAGGAACACAGTATCAAACAAAAATGAAATTATGAAATGCATACACAAGTATGGACATAGATATTTATATGCTAGAATAAGTACATCTTTACATGGAAATTTTTCTTATAATACATAATTACACACATAAATAAATGCAGCTCTTCATATATATATATATGTATGTATGTATGTATGTATGTATATGTATATGTATATGTATATGTATGTGGTTGGAGAGAAGAGATTTTAGATTATATAATCTACAAAGGCATTAGAAAATACTTTCTTTGAAAAGAGAGTAAAGATAAAATACAAACATTTTGAAGCCCTTGTTAACATTGAAAATTCCAGTCGAATATTGCAGATATAATGACCATACATAAAAACACAAGAAAGGAGAAATACAAGAGTTTTTATGTACAAAAATATTATGGTAATACTAATTCAAATTAAAATACACAATGTCATGGATATTTTGTAATACCATTGTATAAAGTCCAAATATGGAAAGAGGTATTTCGACTTCAAGAGAAAAAGTAATGAACACGAACATAATAGAACCTGAGAAGTTTTGTTCACCATTAATTAATATCTTAGTACAAAAGAGGCTCATAGCATGTTAAAAAATATTTAGTTCTATAGGAACTATAAGCCTTATAAGGCCTTAAAAGAAAATAACTAATACACAATTCCAGGGGAAAATAGTTTGGAGATTTGTCTTCATATAAAGAAACCTCATCCATGCAGAAGAAGAAACCAAGAGTTGGGAATAGCCGACCTCGTGAATGATATGACTAAGTTGAAACGGAACCATGCTTAACTTGAGAACAATTATATGAAATGTTTTTGTTGAATTTTGAATCAGCACTTGTAGAACAAGTCACAACTAGACTTAATGAACATTAGTAAGAATTTATATAGAAAGAACGAAAAGAGTTCAGTAGTTTAGGGAAATTAACATAGAGAGAGGGTTGTAATGAAAACACATAAGAATACGACTCAACATGGCTAAGCACATTGCTTGCCTATACAGTGGGAACAAAATATTAGCCACTGTAAATAGAATGAGAGTTATTGATTTAGCAAACATTAAATGTACAATAGGAACAAACAAATATTAAAATTTGGAAATCAAAAGAAGAATGAGCCACTATGTAAACCTAGTACAAGGTTGCACGTAAACAAAGACGAAATTTAACAATTTCTTTGAAAAATGCAAACAATAATTTTAGCTCTAAAAAAATGAAACACAAATAAATTCTTAGAATATTGTAGTATCATTCATGAATTGAAACTAGTAAACGGTAACCATTAAATTTAATCTCATAGTACAAAAGAGATTCATAGCATGTTAAAATTTATTTAGTTCTATGGGAACTATAAGCCTTATAAGGCCTTAAAAGAAAATAAATAATACACAATTCCAGGGGCAAACGGTTTGGAGATTTGTCTCCATATAAAAAAGCCTCATCCATGCAGAAGAAGAAACCAAATATTCACCATTAAATTAATATCTTAGTACAAAAGAGGCTCATAGCATGTTAAAAATTATTTATTTCTGTAGGATTTATAAGCCTTATAAGGCCTTAAAAGAAATAAATAATACAAAATTCTAGGGGTAAACAATTTGGAGATTTGTCTTCATATAAAGAAACCTCATCCATGCAGAAGAAGAAACCAAGAGTTGGGAATCTCCAACCTGGTGAATGATATGAGTAAGTTGAAATGGAACCATGCTTAATTTGAGAACAATCATATGAAATGTTTCGATTGAGTTTCGAGTTGGTACTTGTAGAAAAAGTCACAACTAGACTTAATGAACATTAGTAAGAATTTATATAGAAAGAACGAAAAGGGTTTAGTAGTTTAGGGAAATTAACATAGAGAGAGGGTTGTAATGAAAATACCTAAGAATACGACTCAACATGGCTAAGAACATTTCTTTCCTATACAGTGGGAACAAAATATTAGCCACTATAAATAGAATGAGAGTTATTGTATTACAATTTGGAAATAAAAAGAAAAATGAGCCACTATGTAAACCCAGTACAAGGTTGCACGTAAACGAAGACAAAATTTAGCAGTTTCTTTGAAAAATGAAAACAATAACTTTAGCTCTAAAAAATCAAACACAAGTAAATTCTATAGAAGATTGTAGTATCACTCATGAATTGAAACTAGTAAATAGTAAGCAAGGTTAGATAAACCCGAAACAAAATAATTAAAAACCCTAGCAAATGAATGAGCAATACCCTCATTCAAAAAAAAAAACATATTTGAAATGGGTTGCTGAAAGAATTAGAAAAGTAGGCTTAATATAGAATACATAGAGGGTTTTTAAACTCTTTATCCTCTCTAAATATTGATACATGATTAAAAGAATTTTGGAAGAGAAGTTGTAGATTAGTTACATGAAAACATGAAGTAGGGGTCACAAACCTTGGATAATTTCTCTTTCCCACAATATTATTAACCATATTATTAACAATGAAAAGAAAACAATAACTGATTTTTTTCCATGACCAATCAAATTTTAGAACCATAAACAAAAAAGAGTACACATAATAACATAGGTTCTTAAGGGATGGATATCATCTGTTGAGATGAAGTAAACCCGTTTCCTCAGCAACCATCTCTAACCAATAATAACATTTAATAAAATCCCTATTGTTCAAACTCAACTACAATGGGGAAAAATAATTTCGAATTAGCACTGGAACATTACAGAAATTACCCTAGAAACAACAAGTTATACATATGTTAATAATACCCCAAGGTGGGTGCAAAAACTATAACAAATCTATACCCAAGAGTAGGTTTAAAAAGGCAGAATTAGTAAAAACAATCGTATAGTTAGCTTCAAAAGGTATTGACGAGATTCAAAAGTGAATGGGACACTTACAACCTATTTAAACCATCAAATTCATCTCTAGAGGAAAATTTACCATGAAAAACTTCACATCCCTAAATGAACAAAATAATAACAAGGATTGTAGAGTAGGTCTCTCTCGAAGCGCTGGAGGGTAACAAATGGAATGAGAATTATTGGAATAAACTATTACCTCCATAAGAACCCTAATACCAACCATGACCATTACACTATCCAAATATGATCTACATCATCAAAATGATAGGTAAAAAGTACCATTCGTGGAGTCTATTAGGGTCTTATAATTTATAGGATCTCAAGGTGATTGAGTATCTCATATTTTGCAGATTTCATATTGTTCATATATTTCAATATTCAATTGATTTCACAAAAAAAGGAGAAAATAAAAGAAAATAAAAGAGGGTATTAAGAAAAAAGAGAAAAAGAACAAAAGAGAAAAAAAATGAAAGAAAAGAAAACCCCAAATATTGTTCAATCCATACAGTCTAAGCATGATTGAACAAATTTCAATTTCTGTTGATAGAGTAGAAAATAAAGATCTGCCAAATAGTTTAATCTTGGAAAATAAGTAGCTACGTAGAAATAAAATTGGTTCACTGTTAAATTTGAACCAATGGGAGAGATAATTGATAGAGTAGGTTAGAAAAAAAAAGAGAAAGTGATAAAGGGTCTGCAAGTCCAAATGCACCCTGCAAATGCAAAAAGGAAAAAATGTTAGATTAGAAAAATAAAGGCTAGGTAGGTTGAAAATAATTACAAAAGGAAAAAACATGAAAAATTCCTTTAGTGTTTTATTATATGGTTCATGTGTTTTTCCTAATGTGGAAAAAAAAATAAAAAAGGAGTTAGGGGTTTCATATTATTACTCCTAACTTTATCTTATACTCCTATACTCTTATACTTTGCCCCTCCCTTTTATTGTCCTACCCCACCACTCACATACCCATCACATCAAATATTACCAACCCCTCACCTCTCATCTAATCTCTGCACTCGCTCTTCGATCCAGCAACCCATATGATTTTCCAGCCCCCCCTCACCCTTTGAACATGAATGCCGCAGGGGTGGGGGGCCGAAATCAGTGGTTTTGGACCACTTACATGTCACACTATTGCAATTTCTCACCCCCCCACTCCCCCAAACTCATTCCACTTACCACTTCAAGTGCCCTCCGAAAATTGGTTTCCGTGTTCCACTAAACCACCTCCTCCATCGTGACCGTTTGCACATCCCACCACCCTATCCCATTTGCCTATCACCTTCATTCCCGCGCCATGGCTAGACCATTAGCCAATGGACCCGCACCACTTAAGGCCTATCCAACAAGAATGATCCAAAAACTACAAATACACCATCTCCCACCCATTGCAAAATTTTAATGTGTTCTCTTGACCTATAGGTGAAAGTCAATATTTGTTCAAGCATACACAGAGAAGCAACAAACACGCTGAAACAACAACACAGTTGTAGAAAGCTTCATTTTTCTGCATTATCAGACATCCCCTTTCTCGAATCCAACTTTTTATTCATCCCCTTTCTTTTTCCCTCTCTAAGTTTCCTCTTCTTTTCATTCCTTTTCTATTACAGTTCACCTACAAATTCAATACAATCGAGGTTTAAAAATTTGCAAAAGACAACCATGCCACCAAAGAGGAAAGAATAAGAGATCTTCAATCCAATGGTGCATCCACCAGTGGACTTGGACCACATTCCACTAGCAGATAGAGACTTCAAAATACATGAGACATTGTGAGAATTTGATCTCTTTGATATCTATTGCTGGTGGGAGGACAATTTTGTTGATGAAGTGGATGACATAGGGCTCTGGGATACCAATTTCCTTTTCTATATTTTTCCCAAAACCCATAGTTGCCCAAAACTAATAAGAAAATGCCACTCATTCTATAATCCACAACAAAGGGCAGTGATAGCCCCAACCATTGATGCTAAATCTATAATGCAAATGATGCAGGCTCATATCATTGAAGGAACCACTCCTTTTTCCCATGCAATCCTCAGTGAAATGTATCAAAGGCTAGACTTCGCCAAAAGAGCTAAAACCTTGGAACTCTTCATGACTGAACAAACCCCATTGCCTAGCAAGAATCCTTCTTATTCCTCATCTGCTTTTGACTGATAGAACCAAGCATATAGTCATTTTACTTTCATATTTTCCGGGCTATTATTCATATCAATGGCTTGATGAGGCTATAATAGGTTTTCTATCCATATTATCAGTAGAGTCAAAGCATTCTATCCTATTCAATTTCAATCAATTCCTGGTAGATGCCATCCATGAGAAATTTGTAAATTTCATCACAGAGGAAGTGTTTCAGTACTCTTCGATGTTGGTATATATGTTTGTTTATTTTCAGGCAGACAAATTTCAGTTTACAATGAGCAAGTTAAATGAAGAAGGTGAACCCCAATCTGTCATTTTCTGGACAACCTTAGTGATGAAGGATCAAAAGGACTTCACCTACAAGACATTTATATAAATGTTTGTTCATCTAGCTATGAGCCGTCTCAGTGGAATTGAAGAACCCAAAATTAATGAAGAAATTAAAAGGATTATGCAGTTGATAGACCAAACAAGAACAGGAGATTGGTACTTGTACCAAAATCAAATAGAATTAAGGGTATATGGATGTGAGTTGACACCTTAAAAGCTTCCAAAGTTCCTCCCCATGAGGATATTTGCACTTGAATACATCAAGCATATGATCAATGTAGATGAAGTACATTTTGTGGTAGCAAAGAAGAAATCACAATTTAGGATCAAATCCCAGATTGGTCCTTTTATTTGCAACAATAGGGTAGCAAGTGAGGATGCAGACAATAAATTGAAGGAAATGAAGGTCACTCATAGTTTAACATGGTTCTATGACCCATGGGGCATCATCTCCAAGAAAAAAGTGGAGAAAAAATCAACATCCTACATTCACATTCAAAGGCCTTAAATAGAGAAATTTATGAACCCGATTGAGTGGACGCCTAACACACTGCAAGAGGATGAGGAACAAGTAATTTCTTCTTCAAGTGCACAGACTCCTAGGCAGAAGGGAAGATAGAGTATATAATACAGATCAGACAAGGGTAAGGAACATGAAAATGGAACAACTGGGAAAAGGCCGAGAGAAGATCAGTCACCAGGGACTGATACTTCTATGAAAGAATTCAAATTGAAATTTAGGAAAAGGGCCAGGATGAACATGGGCTTAGGCAAGGAATTGTTCTAGCAAAAATTCATTAATCTCAATGATATTACTAATTCATCTCCAACTGGAGGTCAATCTCTTCCAACTACAATTTCAGAAAGGCAACAAACACTCCAAGGCTCCACATCTACCATTGTAACTAGAGAAATGGAGGATACCATCTTTGAAACCTTCAGAGAGATAAAGATCAGGAATGAATGTTGAAAAATTGTACTTATGCTCAATTATGAAAACAAAGTTCTTCTTATCAAGGTATACTTCTCTCGAATTTTGATTCTGAAAAAGGAAAAATGCATATGCCATTTTTGGAAGCACAAACAACTGAACCTAAAACTCCAACTGATTACAAACAATCTTCTTTTGAGTTTGATGGCAAAAGTGTTCATCCTATTGACCAATTGGAAATTCACATCGAATAGGTGAAATTATCTCATCTACTCCAACTAGTACCTCTATGAGTTTTTTTAAAATGTAGGTGGCCTTATCAAATTCTCAATCTCAGCTGAAGATGGAAAAGGTTTCATCTCAATCGAAAGACAATAGAATTAAGTCTTTGGAAGACTTAGTGGTGAAAATTGGATATGATCCCTCAAATGTGAAAGCATCAAAAGATATAATTAAGAAGAAAGAGATTGATATAGCAGCCTTAAAGAAGCAACTCAAAATGCCTGCAGCACATGATCCCTTGACCAAAGAGATAGAGGAAACAGAGAGTCAGAAGGTTGAAATGATGAAATTAATAATGGAGAAGTCTCTCCAAATAAAACAAATGGAAGCAGAAATGGAGAAGATGGTATAAGAGAAGGAAAAGGCAGCACAGTTGGACAACACCACTATGGAGGCTCTCCCTCTTACAGATATTCCTGTAGCCACTCCAACAACTACTACTACAAGGATAGGAAGTAGTACAGAACAACGAGCCAGATCCATGGAAAGCATGAATCTTTAGACTAAGGAGATCAAGAGACTAGAAACCCAAGTGAATGTTTTTCAGGACCAAATGAAAATATCTAAAAGTGCACACTTAGTGGAGATGCAGAGGGCACGAACATTAATCGAAAATTTGAAAAAATCTGAAAAGGAATCATCCATTGGTAACACTCTAGGAAGGGTGAAAGAGATCATCTGGCACAACATCATCAATGGCATGAATGAAATCTGGTCCAATATCCAAATTATATTTGAATAGAAGGAGTTAGTTGAAACAGATAAAGAAGCTATTTCATCTACTAATCTAGAGCTATGGGACATGCCAACAACAACCAACAGAATCATTAAATTTCTCAATTCAAGGAATAGGTATGAGCTAGAAGAGTCGGGAGTAGCAGACAAGACAGAAACTATTCTACATGCGAAAAAGGTATTGACTAAGAAGAACTTGAATGTACAGCTTGAGGAAAAATGCCAAAATTTGGAGCTTATAATGAACAAGATTTTCAACAGAATTGAGCCTTTAACAGAGAAAGGTCTCCCTCCTCTATTTGTCATTAATGACAAACTCATGGCCAAAGAAGATTATGTCAAGAGGCTCCAAGTCATAGCCAAGGATGTTGTGAATCTCTCAAACATTAAAGGCAACATAACAGGAAAAGCATTGTTGGAAGCTATTAGCAATCCAATCTATATTGAGCATGAACTGAAGCACGTTTTTGTAGTCAAACCCACTTTTGCATGTTACACTGAAGTTGATGAAATATACCATAGGTTAATCAATTTCAAGATCACAGATGAAGAAACATGGAGTGACTTGTGTGATTACCAATAGGAACAAGACAAGGAGGATTAAAGGAACAGTGCAGAGCTGAGTCAGCACCCAGCCAAGTTAGCAGAGCCACTACAACAAAATTAATTACTCGGAAACAACATCCTAAAAGGGGACCAGATGTCCAAGTTATCTCATCGTGGCCACTTCGTGGTTACACTAGTCAAGTTTTCTTTCATTGTAATTAATAAAAATTTCCAAGTGCAGAAGGCAATCGTTGTAGGTTTTTGTTAAATACTTCGTGCATTGGAAGTATTAGGGGTTGGATCTGAGTTATTGAACAATCTTTCTTTTGGAGCACTGTAATTTTTGAGCTGGAGCATAAATAATAAAAGACCATTTGCAATATACTTGATTTTTTTTTAACATGGTGATGTCTTCTTTTTGTGTTAGATGTATTGTTGTTTTAGTCATTATGAATCATTAAATCTTATTGTAAAGCGGAAATTTTAGAGCAAGATATGTTGTTGGAGCAACTTACTTCTATCTGTGTTTACAATCTAAATGTTTTCTTCTGATGTGTGGTTAAGAAATACTTAATTTCTTTTTAATCGCTATTGATTTCATTATTCTGTCATCTCATTTTCCATTCCGATTTTAGATCCAGTAAAGATAGTTAGATTGCCTTGCAAATGCTCTATAAAAGTTGATGTTACTACCCAGCCTTTCGACTCCATAGCCAAATGGAAAATATTTAAATCTGACTTTCCCCAACCAAACAAAAAAATAATTAAACAATAAAGAAATAAAACCCTTTCAACATTATAGCTAGCCTAATACATTAAAACACTGGAAATAAAGATAAATCCGGAAATATACAGAGAGAGCCCTCTCTGAGTCTAGGAGGGCTAGATCCTAGACTCCTAAGTGGTTTGATGTATCCTTGATGATTTTGTCTTACCAATCTTAAAAATCATAGAGAAATAACATAGTCCCCATAGGATGACATGTATAGGTCAAAGTTACTAGTCGTGTAAACACTAGCAGATAACACATTTATGTCTATGGAAGCCTTTGGAAGGGTTAACAATGTGGTGACAACTGTGTTGAAAAAAAATAATATCAATGTCGATGATATAATGTTCCATAGTGATATTAATACCACATTCAACATACAAACTAAGTTATATGAAACATAATGATCCACCAAAATAATCTTTGAAAAAGTGTTATAATAAAGGTTCCAAACCATGGTACATATGTTTAAGGTGATTAATTGCATTTATAAATGGAAGATGGAAATATGAGAAGTACAAAAAGAATGGTTAAGGAAACCATTTATTAGAAATGAGATTATTATATTTAATAAGGAAAAAACCAACATGGTTTATATAATTGTGAATACAAAGAAAATAATACTCTGACTAATGAGTTAGGGAATCATTGGACTACATAGGTAGGAAGTAATTCCACTCATTGAAGTATTTCCATTTTTGTTGCTATTAAAACTACTTTAAAAGTGATTTTTTATATCTTACATTTTATATCCTATGATAGTAATGGACAATTTGGTTTAGATGTAGACCCAAAGGGATATTCTTTCCAAAACATGGTGAATAAAGTGAAATGTATTGCATTTTTGGGTCCACTTGGGTGTTGGGAATGGTGAAAAGTAACTTACAAGAAGGAAACAACAAGGAACCTCCCACCTATATAAAGAGGATGCAAGCATGTGAAATACATTCATTTAGTTAAAGAGTTATTCATTCATCAAGTGGACAAGTAGTAATGAGGTGCTAAGTCTGGGTTTTGGCACAATGAAGAACTTAGGTGCTTGTTGAGTCTTAGGTAGTCTACACAAAGGACTTAGACAACTAGGCAAGTGTTTGAGGCTAGGTAGAGCTAAATTGAGATTGTTCCAAGTGAGGAAAGGGACCTATAGGGAGTAGATCCATAGATATTTCAAGAGTTATAGTATGAAAGTATTCTAGCAATAGGCACTTGTGCCTTGGATAATTTGTACATCTATAAAAATTGTGAGTAGCTTCGTTGGACTTCCATATTGTATTCTTGTAACATTATTCATATTAATAAGTAAAGGCATGCACCTTGGGTGTCACCCACACTTCTATATTGTGGTCTCTTTACTTGGTTGAATGTTCTTGTTCCCTGCATTGTTCTAGTAGGCTAAACATTTATGAAAAGTGTGTAAGAGTTAGTATTGATGGAATAATTTAAGGGAACAATTGGATGTGTGCTTATTATTGAGAACTTGGTTGAATTTAACTTAGTTTCAAATCACAAGTTGTATCTTAAGGAATAATTATGAGTAAGACCTTAACTAAAAAGGTATAGTATTGTGTTGGGCATGGAATCCCCCCACGACATGTTTTGGGGCTCAAAGCCCAAGTTTTGAGTTGTTATTGTTGTAAAGACTCTGCAAATTGTGGGCACGGAGCACGAAATGTATGTTAGAGTCATAGGGTTGTCCGCCCTAAGTTTTGAAAGTAGTGTCGACCTACCCATGGTTTGCGGACCATGGGATTGTATAAATAGAGCGAGGTTCTAAGTTGTAAAGTAATCAATCAATCCATGGAATCTGATGAATAAAACGAGATAGCAAGCATAGAGAAAGATTCTAAGTGTCTTGGGTCGTAGTAGTAGGAAGAGGCTAAGCAGTTGAGTGTGCAGAGGCCTAGTAGAGTCCACAGCTGAATGCACAGACTCCTACAGTTGAGTGCACAAGGTAGAGTTGAGTCTGTAACTGAAGGAAGAGAATAATAAAGAGAAGCTTTATTACCAATTATGTGTATTTGTTCTGAGTTATTACATGTTTGATATCATTGCAATTATTCTATTATTTACTATGTGCACTTGTATGACTTCCGAATACTGCTAAGTATAATAAAAAAATAGACAAATAAGCCAAGATAATCATCTAATATTGAATTACTAGTAAGGATTTGGGTAATAAAAGTGTTCGAGCCCCAAGTAGGGCTACGTGAAGGAAGCATCTCAAGTTGCGAGGAACAGGTAAGCATGCATAGCGATGTGCGAACAGGGTTGAACTGCGGACCACTTGAACTCATCAGACATCTCCAGGGTGCGGAAATCTGGTTCTAGCACCCTCCCATACTACTTTGGGTGAGACCTTAGTCCATGTTCCACGAAATGTTCCCAAAAGGGCTAGTAGTACCGGGATTTTTTTGGCTAAATCACCTTCAAACCTGGGTCAGGCGCCACTAAACCAACAGATGGTTCTGTTGTCGGAACCAGGATCTGCATAAGGGATGTCTTATGTCGTTTCACTACAATTCGACAAAGAAAGAAATTGAAAAGTGGCTGGATAGAAAGATTCACGATTTTATGGCGCAGGAAAATAGGAATCCACAGATCTTGAAGGAATAGTGGTTAGATTGCTATGTGTATATGGAAATCCACAAGATTTTCTTTGCATCCTTTCCCTCTGAGTTGTATGAGTGGATTCCAAAGCTAGAAGATAGTCAAGGAAGGTGTAGGCTCAACAAAAAAATGGTGTGGACTCCAAAATTGGTGCGCAGACTAGAATCATTGGAAGATAATACCACGTGCATTGTGGACCATTAGCTCGATCGGATTATAGGAGGGTTCATCATCGAGTTCATGGTAGATATGTCAGTCAGCTACAATGACGCAAAATGATATTTCCTCAAAGGACTGCGAGGTAAGTACATTAAATAATTGAATACCTGGATTAAAATGGTACTGTATGAAAAGCGGGTTATGCAAATAAATTGATGTTTGGGGCTATGCGAAGTGGAAATATCTACAAAAACGAATGTAGCGAAGAATTAGAGACTAGTACCTTGATTTCACCTTCGTGAGAAAGCGAGGAAGAGCTCACAAAATTTTCTCCGAGAAGCATGATTAGTCTGATAAGGCAGCGAATTCTGTGCATACCACCTCCACCTACACCGCCACCAATTTCACCATTGTCACCTCCATCTCTGCCAACACCACCTCCGCCACTAACATAGTTCAGTATGGAAAGCACAATAAAATTTTTGGTATTCAAATAAGTATGGAACAAAGATCCGAACCAATTTTGGTTCGTGGTAAAGGCAGTATGGGAAGCGGAAGGGGTTACAAATGAAAACATAAAGAAGGAAACACTAGTAAGTGCATTGTAGGATTGGGCACTGACGTGGTACATTAAGCACTCTAATGACAATCCAAATGCAGGGATAATAGAAATCCAAGCTGTGCTGAATAAGGAGTTTAGTAGGCCAAAATCGAAGATGCAGTTGATTATTAGGTTTTTAAGGAGATCGCGATGCTTCCAAGCAAGACCCCCTAGGAATTGGATCAAAGACTTAAGGAATGATTCGTGAACCCAACATGACCTTGATGGATGCATAATGTCGCGCATGGTTTGTAGCATCACTAATGCCACATCTAAGGATGACGTTGTCGCAGCAAAAGTTATCCACCTAGGATGAAGCATTGGATATTACAATGAGACTACATGAGACCCCTATACAAGATCCTGGTTGGGGAGTTCGACAAATCCACGTGCAACTGAAAAATCTATGTCTGGAAATGCAGAGTTTGAAATAGGACATTACAACTCACCCAGAGGTGTGCAAGGAGGTATGGTGCATCAAGTGCAAGGGATAGGGGCATGCCAAGGACCATTGTCCAGTCTTCGCGAACTACTTGGCGATATGAGGGCTGATGCCATTGAGATCAGAGGCACAAGCAGGGCCGATGCCATTGATATCGGAGGCACAAGCAGGGCTGAGTGCAGCACCTACATTATGGTGCACAATTTGTCAAATAGGAGGAAAACATGCTACAGACAATTGTCACCTATTACATAAGTATATGCAGACATCCCAACAATTGTTCTATAATTTATGTAGTTTGGTAGGCCATGATGAGTGCACCTGCAGAAGTTATGAAGTAATGATGGATTAGACCCCTACCTACAGGATGCACACTGAAACACAAGCCCTCGATCAAACTACAAGACTAACGCGCACTGGATTTCAGGGGCCCAGACAAGGTCGACGTGGAAAGGGATGAGGAAGGGGTCACAGACAGCTAATTTGCTACAATTTGAGAGGACCGGGGCATTATGCTTGCAAATGTACAAATCTGACGAGAGAATCATGTTTATATTTTACTCAGTTAGATCATGAGATGGAGGACTGCCCTACATTGATAGCAAGGTTGCGCAATAAAGGAATCCTCCAGCCTCTGCCGACTCAAAACCTACAAATGATGAGGTATGAGCCACGCAACGAAGACTTGATTGTGAACATCATGCTTCGAAGTGGTATCATGATAGGAAATTAAAAAGGTAAGTAGCTTGAAAAAATTGTGTGGGTTCACAAGGCTCTGACAAAGGAACCTGGATTTTATTTGGAGTGCGCGAAGGAGACATTCATGGAAGCTAAGAAGAGCTTCAAAGGCCTCCACTTCAGGTAGTACAGATCAACTAGAATTGGAGATGGATCCTTCAATGCTCACTACCTTTCTAGAGACATGTATGAAGCTGCTGCAAGATAGGAAGGTTGTGAAAGGACTACAGGAACTTATCACTAGGTGCATTCGTTCAGGAGAATTGTGCATAGTCTAGAAGCTCGGGAAACATACATCGCGAACAAGAAGGGAGATGAGATTGACTACACAAATCAATGAGTAGGAAATGGATCAAGTAATAATGGATCTAGGATCGAACATGAATTTAATGCCAAAGAAGAAATGGGAGCGCATGGGTAGGCCCATGTTACAATGATCTCCTATTCAATTGCGAATGCAAAACCAACAGAAAATCCTACCCATGGGAAGTGTTGAAGAGGTAAATCCCCTCTGCAGATAAAGGCGATCCCTAATAGCCTAGACCGGGTCTAGCAACAATCATCAAACACTATAGTGCAAGTCCCTAGCTGCAAAAAAATAGAACAGCGATGAAGGCCTACCTGGATTCCAACACTATTGTTCGTAGAAGAGATGGTGCTCTCGTTCCTCTGCTTTGGCAGATCACAATCCTCACGATCTCTGTGAATGGACACCTACACATGAAAGAAACAATACAAACACAAGCATAAAATCCAGTATATGAAACTATATGTCAGTCAGAAAAGACATGACTCATCATCATCATAAATAATAACAAGAGTAGAACCATAACCAATAGTCGTTCATTAATAATCAATCAAGGGAGAGTACAACCAATGTTTTGACACTGGATTCTCCTTTGGCGGGTCGTCAGTGGAACATGTCTCGCAAAGCCTGTTGGGAATAAGGACAAGCCTCTTTCTTCAGATTTGGACAATAGTCTCCTTGCTTGGATTTGGCCTTAAGGGAATCAAGAAGGCTCTTGCAGCATGAGGCTCTTGGAAATTTGGGAATTCTGGAACTCTGGAACTAAAAACTAAAAACTAGCTTGCAAAGGAAATGGGCAAGCTTTTATAGATGGAGGAAGGGGAGTTGGGATCATAACCAATAATCATGGGATTGGCTATATCATCAAGGAAGCTTCCATGAGAAGTGGCAAACCACTTCCTCTCTATGGAAATCCGTATCCAAACTACCCAACTCAAGATAGATAGTAGTCCAGGAATTTTTTAGGACGAAACTTCCACCATTTATTTTAAAAAGCAACTCTTAATATGGTTGGCGTAGGTGCGACTTTATGACAGAGTGCCAATTAGCGCACCCTCTTTGGAGGATTTTCCCCCTTGGCGCGAGGGCTAAACTGTGGAACCGCGCCAATGGAAAAAGAGTTATTTTTAGGGTTTTTCAGCAGTTGTCTTCAGGGCAAAGAAAGCTCATGTTTAGAGGAATACAATGCAAGTGTTTTTAGGCCATGTCACTTCTCATAGGTCTCGGAATGAGTCCCCCAAGATATGGGACAGGGGTAGCAGGGACGGTGAAAAATTGTTGTGTAACAGATGCCCCCTAAAGCATGAGGCTCGAGAGAGAGAGAGGGGTGAAATGCTTTACGAGAACATGTCCAACCGAAAACACTGCCACCGGAAAACCTGCGTGGAGAAGTACAACCAATATCTCAAATACATGATATGTGTGGTATGGGAGCATCCATCCATAGCATAGTACATAATAATCCAGATCCAAGGTATGGTCGCAGCCATCCAGTGAGGATCGATAAATAGAATCAGGAATGGTTGCAACCGTCTAGTGAATGAGTCATGCAACAATCATAGTAATCCACAAAATTGCAGCCTAGATTCCAAAAGACAAAATCCAGGGTCTTTCACTCCATCTCAATCCAAGCAAAGTACAAGTTCAAGCATGTGAATATATGAGCTAAAGTCGAACATGCAGGAACACCGTCTGATTACCAGCCAATGATGAAAGATGTTAACAGACGCAAGAGGTACCACCAATAATGACAATGGCCCTCAAGGTACTACAGGTATAATCTACGACGTGTGAATCAGTGAGCTGGCATTGAACAACTGTAGAATAATCCGATAGAAGGCCAATGATGAAAACCTCGCATCGAATGTGAAGAACCTGCCACTGAGGCATGCAGGCTCCAAGGCACCAGAAGGGAGTCTCTAGATCAGCTTCCTGGATAACGAGCTGAAGTTGACAGGAAGTGACCTTGATCGAAGGTGGGCCATAGTGTTTCCCACATCATTGATGCGAGATAGAGGAAAATAATGTTTTTGTGAGTCAGGATCATATGAGTTATTAGAGGGAGGTTGGTATTTTGCAGAGGTCAACTTCTCTTGAACATATTAGTGGCACAACAGTGGACTTGGAAATATTTGACATCAATCAATCAGAGGTCATGGTGACAAGGCAAAGAGAAAATGAAAGGTCAAACAGGATCACCCAAACCCACGGAGGCAAGTGAAATACGAGATGAGATGTCCCCACCCTGACATGAATGTAGACAAGTGCCATGTTCAAGAGCGACATACTGCCGACATGACAATGATTCTGGTTCCATTTTCCCCACCATTTCTGGCGAGTACCCCAATTATTTTTATTAACAAGATTGAAGGGGATAGCATATGCTTGTAATATAAGTTTTCCCTTCGGGCAAATCCATCCTAGTACATTTAACGAGCCCTAGGAAGGAGAAAATTGAGTAATGTCATTTCGACTGAATCCAATGTCATCAGGTTTTAATGAGTATGACAAAGGCAGAAATCGGTGTCTTTTCATGCTTAGAGAGTTTGAAAAGATAGCAGAAAAGTCAACTCCAAAGGTCCCTTTTCATAAAAAGTTCCTCAGACCCAAAAAGGTAGAAAAGAAAATCCGAGGAAACCTCCTAGTTGTGATAGGCTAGGGTATTCCCTTTTTGTAAATAATCCATCCCAGCCCGAAAAAGGGGTAAACATATACTGGGTAGATGTGGTTTCGCATCCATTTTAATGAGATTGAAATGACAAGGGCCTCGACAATATTTTCATGTTTAGAGAGTCAGAAAAGAGCTGAAAGATGACTCCAGAATGACTTTTTCATGTATTTACCGAGTCCGAAAAAGTATAAAATATATCTCATTTCACCATTTAAGTCGCATAAAAAACCTGTTGTTGCAAAAAAAGCAAGTGCAAAACCCATTTTTGACAAAAAATATATTAAAATATTCAGAAAAATAACTTTCAAAACCTATTTTGAGTTCAAAAAGTTATAAATATGTCAAATCGTAAAAATAAAATTACTTTTTACTATTTACCTCACTGAAGAGCAGTAATGGTCCATTTGGTGTGGGAACTTCTGACGACAATTGTGACAGATTCGTGCTACCATTCAGAGTTTCGTTAGTTCCAAGTAAGAGGCGCTTCCTAGTATTTCATTTCAATCCATTTTTTGATAGTTTCCCTTTTCTCATTAGATTCCTGTGGAAGGATTTGCAAAATTTAGGGTTGCGCCCATTGGCACGGGTATCGGGCACAGATCCGCGCCAATGGGCTTTTATATGCAAAAGGCCCACGCCGATGGGCGCAGATATTTTAGAAATAGCCGCACCAATGGAAAAACCTATTTTTTCGCCCAAAATGTTTGATTTGTAATTGATCTGAATATATTTTTGGCATAACAGAGATATAATCAAGGGTTCTTGACCATATGGATGCAGGAAACTGAGGAAATGGTGATTGAATGGAAAGAGAGGGAGCACGAGAGAGAGGACGAATTAGCCATGGAAAATGAAGATTGCATGAATGCCCTCAGGAATTTTGGGTTGAAAAAATTCTTCCCGACACCTTGTTTACGAGCTCAACCTGAGCTCTTACAATACCTGATCAACCTTTGGGATGAGAACAAACAAGTGTTCAAGCTGCGGGATCAAGTATTAGAACTAAAGGTTTCTAACATCTACTTTATAACCAGATTGTCATGCAGAGGTATGGTGCCCATACTGATAGGGAGCAGACCATTTGGCGAGAAAATGGAACAGGTGATGGCACGAGTATGCCCGAGGGCACAACTCGGATCCGGGAGTGGGAAGGTAAACATTTCTACTATCGAGGATCTAGCACTCAGGGTGGTGCTATTCACCATCACGCAGACTATGGAGGCACAGGCACCGCAAGAGGTGACAAAAACCTAGCTCATACTGGCCTCAGAGTGTATGAGTCCCACGATATTTGATTGGGCCACAACAGTGACAGTAAGTATGAAGATACAGCTCACGAAATGCAAGCGAGCCAAACTGAAACAGTTTGGCTATGGCTCTATCCTGGTATCATTCATTCTGGAATGATTACCAATCTTCCAAGGTCAAGGGGCCATAGTAGCTGAGCCAGTACCACGAGAGCCAAGAATGGATCGCTGGGTAGCATTGATGCCTAGAGGAGGAGGGGGCCAACAGATGTCTTGGAGATCAAAGTTTTTTGGGTGGCTACGTCGTCAGTTGATCGTAGTCGAAGACTGGCCATACACAGGGACCGATTTCACTGGTGATCCAAATCTCCCACTGCCGGAGGGAGATGAGTGGGACGAAGAGATGGGTATGATCTTTTTTTGATTTTATGTTTTGCGATTTTTTTTTAATACATGCTCGTTCTGATAGCAGTTATATGTGTATGTAGATGTTGGCCCAGAGAGACCAGTTGGTATGTCTCCCATTTCACGGAGAACTCAGCCCACAGTTGACCCTTAGGTAGAGGGTGTCGAGGGAGGAGAGTTGATCCAGAACCTCGAGGGGATCGCTCGGGGGATTCCAGATTATGCCCAACTGGCAGATGTCCCACTGGCATACCAAAGACATACAGTGGGAGTGCCTAATCACCTCCACCGTCTTCTGAGATGCCTAGTGTGTGCGGTGGCTTGTTATCATGAGCACCACGTAGATTAGACACCTAGGGTTTATTTTCATGCATATTTTTTGAGAGACATGTCATCTCCGGATGTATTAAGATGAACATATATATTTTTGATCAATGTGATGCATGTTGTGCAAACATTTCGACACACACACACACACACACACACACATATATAGATATATAGATATATATGTAGATATATATATATATATATATATATATATATATATATATATATATATATATATATATATATATATATATATATATATATATAATATATATATATATATATATAATATATATATATATATATACATATACATATGCCTATTTTGGATGGATCTTTTATATGTGATGTTGTTTTTATATGCCATGCAGATGTCTAACACAAATGTAATCTAATGTATAAGTTGCATAACAAACGACCCAATGCGAAATGTATTTAATCACATATTTTATTTTTACACAAGCTTAAAAGCACATATGATAGCACATATGCAAACTACGCTTGGAAACAAGGGAAACGGGCATGCCTCCCAGCATGATGTCTTAATTTGAGGTACATGCCCCCCAAGCTTTAGTCCATTGGAAATGGATTGAAGGTTGACAATATTTTGATCGCACTCGAATTGAACGAGCTCATGTTTCATTATTTTAATGAGGTTGACACACTTGAAAGAACTATCCTCGTGACACCTAGTTTCATTTGTTAAGGATCTTGACATAGGAAAGGAACTATGCTTTGACCAGACCCAGTTTCATTGTTTAAGGAGCTTGACGTAGGAAAGCGAACTATGCTCTGATCATACCTAGTTTCATTTTTTAAGGAGCTTGACATAGGAAAGTGAACTATGCTCCGCACGAACTTCACCATAAAGAACAGGAAGTCATTGCTTCCAAGAGTGTCACTCACGGTGGAAGGAAAAAATCTTGGAAGTCAGGACCCAATGCCCCCAGGACACTATGCACGACGGCATCATCAATGGATACAAGCACGGGATAAGTAGCCACGTGGTTGACCTGCAGTGGGGCAGATACAACCGGTGGATAAAAACCAGGAGGGGATGATGGTGGGCCAGCTACCATAGTAGGACCAAAGAACAAAAGCTGATCAATGGTCACTATCTGTCCTTCATGTGGGAAGCACATTATGCGAAAGAGGGAGGATACGAGTGCCCCCATGGCATAGGTATAATCGTGCCCCAACAACATATTAAAATCCAAGGGGCCTGGAACTACCATCACATCCAGATGGATAGTTTTACCTCCCAAAGTAATAGGTAACTATGGGAGGATCCCCAACAGTTGACCAGTCCCTCCTTCAAATGCTAATAGATTTTGTGTGACCGGCACAAGCTGGGGGGAGCCGAAAGCTTGCCAAGTAGTGGAAGGCATAACACTGACAGATGCACCCTCATCCAAGACAGTGCCAGGTACTGCCTTATCATAGGCATGTACTGTAATCTGGAAAGGCACATGGGATGGAAGGCAGAAGGCAATCAAATGACTTCGGTCAAAGGAAACGACTGAACTACTCGGTGGGGGAATCGTATGATTGTCCCCCTGCTATATAAGAACCGAAGAAGGACTCTCGGGATCAACTGGGATAGGAGATTCATTTTCGGACTTTGGAGAATCTGATGAGATGAGAAGAACATGAGCATGACACTCTTTTGAGGTAGAGTGATCGACAGGTGTTGAACCCAAGTTGACACTTTCTCCAACTAATGGTGGGTCCAGAACCGGCTTGGCACAGCTAGGCTCGGAAGGAGAAGGGCGGACAAGAGAAGAATCTAAGTCAATCTCATTGTCGACAGAGAGAGGGTCTAAAGAGAGCCTATGATAACCAATGGGAAGTTGGGGCGAAGTCGCTGTAAGAATTTCCAAAACAGCAGAAGATTTATCCATGAGCGAACAAAGGTGAAGGGGATGGTTTCCTTCACATAGCCTACAGGGGAATCGAATCTTCCCTTTCTTCTTACCATTTCCATTTTATAGGGTAGCATCGCCATGAGCTTCAGAGTACAATGAGGGATGAGCTGGATCGTGAGACCAGACTTCTAAGATCCTAGGAATGTCAGGACAATCACGAAGAAGATGGTCACTCTTGCACAATTTACAAGGAAGCTTGACCTTCCGCGGAGGAGCAGAAGGTGGTCCGACATGAGATGTACTCGGAGCAGTAGCTGCACAAGTGGCCTCATGCTTATCATACTTCTTCTTCTTCTTCTTAGCCACCTGGTTACTTGAATCCAGAATTTCACCAGGCGAAGTAGAAGATGAGGACGTAGAAACGGGCAAAGAAGGGGAGAGGTCCACCTTGGAATCAACATGATGTTTTTCGGGTGGAGGAAATGACTGACCAATAGTTGAGACATTAGGGACCACAGAGGTTGAGAACAACCAAACAGGCAACCCAACAGTTAACCCAGGAAGGGACAACGTTTCCATGTAAGGAGCACCAATATTCCCAAAAGCAGGAAAATGACCAAGATTCCTATCAGAGGGGATTCTTGGGTTGGTGAACTCTAGAAAAGTTGCCATCAAAAACTAAAAATCGCACACGGGGCTGAAAAAGAGTCAAGACACACAATCAAATGGCCAATAAGCAGAATCTAACAGGGCGTGTGATCATGGGTGATTTAATTTTTACCACATTGAAATTAAGAAACTTCACTATTTCATGTTTTAAGAGTCAAGGAACAGATAAAAGGTGACTCTATCACTTTCAGATTTGAAACAAGCGTGAAAGGACAAGTGCTTGGTGATCCTTTCAAATTTAGGGAGTCAGAAAATATCAAATGACTGCTCAAGGATACTAGGCAAGGAGGGTGTACCAAATAACCATGAATTGCAATATACACCTTGGTTTTAGAAATGACAGAGAAATCAACCAAGGACTTTCCGTACGTGCAGGAAATTTGCTCGAATGTTGTGTTCGGTGTATCATGGGTATAGGGCGACAGACTCGAATTCCTATGGATAAAGGATGATAACCTAGTGGGGTCTCCCCATATACTCGACGGTACGTGGGAGCACAATTCTGTACTAGACCACTATTGAGTCACAGAAGGAGGAATCACCCAACCTTGAGTGGAAACAAAAGTGACTAGGTTTAATGACGTCGGAGCACGTCTCTAGCCTAGACTTCTAAATATGTTCTGTTAAATTCCAATGCTACCTTAGTGTAAATTGAGTAGATTTTAACATTTATCTTCAATTACGTTTCAGTTTTCAGGCCCTAGCGAATGTAGTATCTCAAAATCTCCTAAATGCAAGCTATATGCCACAATATATCATTTTATTCGATGAATGCTAACTATAAGAGAGTTGAGAGCTTTCACACAAACAAATTGATCAGAAAACAACCAACGATATCTCTAATGCAGCTAATGGAAATCAAAAAGATTTTCTTCAAAGTCACTAATCACTAATAAAAATGAAAACCTCTAATTCACATTAACTAATGAAAAGCAAAAGAGAATTTTTTTATTTTTCAATGTTAAGGGCAAAGTGCACTAAACAAACTGGAAAACTAATGAAAAGAGAGCAATTTGAGAAATGATGATAAGAGAGAAAAACAAGAAAAATTCACTCAATTCAAGCACAATCAGATCCCTAAATTGACAAAGTAGTCCTTCAAAACCAAGAAAAATCTCAGAGACACAAATGAGCTGTGTAATCTAGGCCCAAAGTGAAACAAGGCAGAATTCAAGTGAAAAAGAGATTAGTCACTCAAACAATGCAATGAAATGATTAACAACCACTAAACGAATGTAGGGAGCAATAAAAAATTTGACTGGACCAATAAAAGACCAAAAACTCCTAAGGAGGGCTTGACACACAAAGCCACTAGATGCCCTAGGTCTAAAAACGTGGCATCAATGGAAAATGGCAAACAACCAAAGGATGAAGGTTAAAACCAGTCAAACAGAACTCCAACACACTCAATCAGTCGAGAAAATGTAACCAAAATCAAAGACCAGGTTCAAAAGGCTTAAAATCAAGCAAACCCTAGCAGTCCCTAGGCCTGGTGCGACTGTCAGGTTGAAACTAGTGCCTTTTAAGGATTGGCGCGAGTTATATATTGACAACTAGCACTAATTGGCATGACTGTTACGCAAAAAAACGCGCCAGTCAAGTTTTTTGTGCCAAAATGAAAAATAAGCAATCCAAAACCAGACCAATGACAACCAGGAAAACCAAGAAGCAAAAACAGAAAAGAACCTAGCTGAAAGGCTAACCAAGCAAGCAAAATTGAGAAATAACCAAAATGGAAAGACAAGCTCCAAGCTATTAAGTCCATAAACTAAACCAAAGATTGACTAAAGCGGCGTTGATCTACTTTGCTAATGATGAGAAATAGTGTTTCGAAGGCTATTTGGCCGTACTTCAGGGTCCGTCTACAATTTACAAATCAAACAACAAGCTGAGTCCCCAGTGGAGTGGCCAAATTGTTGAAGAGGTAAATCTCCTCTGTGGACAGAGGCGATCCCTACTAGCCCAGACCGGGTCTAGCAAAAATCGTCAAACGCTATAGTGCAAGTCCCTAGTTGCAAATAAACAGACCAGTGATGAAGGCCTACCGGGACTCCAATGCTATTGTTCATAGAAGAGATGGTGCTCTTGTTCCTCTGCTCTGGCAAATCACAATCTTCATAATCTTTGAGAATGGAAACCTACCCATGCAAGAAAAAATACAAACGCAAACATAAAATCTAGTATACGCAACTATATGTCAATAAAAAAAGACATAACTCATCATCATCATAAATAATAACAAGAGTAGAACCATAACCAATAGTCGTTCATTAATAATCAATCAAAGGAGAGTACAACCAATGTTCTGATGCTAGATTCTCCTTTGGCGGGTCATCAGTGGAACATGTCTCACAAATCATGTCAAGGATAAGGACAAGCCTCTCTCTTCGGATCTGGACAATAGTCTCCTTTCTTGGATTTGGCCTTAAGGGAATCAAGAAGGCTCTTGCAACATGAGGCTCTTGGAAATTTGGGAATTCTGGAACTCTGGAACTAAATACTAAAAACTAGCTCGCAAAGGAAATGGGCAAGCTTTTATAAATGGAGGAAGGGGAGTTGGGATCATAAGCAATAATCATGGGATTGGCCATATCATCAAGGAAGATTCCATGAGAGGTGGAAAACCACTTCCTCTCTATGGAAATCCGTAGCCAAACCACCCAACTCAAGATAGACAGTAGTCCAAGAATTTGTTAGGACGAAACTTCCGCCATTTATTTTTAAAAACACCTCTTAATATGGTTGGCACGGGTGTGACTTTATGATAGAGTGCCAATTGGTGCGCCCTCTTTGGAGGATTTTCCCCCTTGGCACGAGGGCTGAACTATGGAGCCGTGCCAATGGAAAAAGAGTTATTTTTATGGTTTTTTCAGCAAGAGATGTCTTCAGGGCAAACAAAGCTCATGTTTAAAGGAATACAATGCCAGTGTTTTTAGGCCATGTCACTTCTCATAGGTCCTGGAATGAGTCCTCCAAGATACGGGACAGGGGTAGCAGGGACAGTGACAAATTGCTATGTAACAGGAAGATTACAGGGAGTAACAGTGGATATTGAAGGTGCGAGCACGCTTGCGGATTTCGAAGTGATAGAGATTGTTGATGATAGAAATCCCTATCCTGCACTAATATGCATAGATTTGGCCATGGATATGAATGAAGTCATATACCTGAAGAAGTGCAAAATGATTTTTGAGAAAAAGTCACTATGCGTAGTAGTACCGCTAGATCCTCTAGAAGGAGTGCGATACACAAAACCAGTGCACGATGATGATAGTGATGATGGTTTTGACTATATCTACAAGATAACCACATGAGAGCAGGTTTGGGTGAATCCAATAGTAGATGGTAGGATTTTGTGGGAGTGTGACAACTCCTACACTTCGTATTCGGGCGAGGAAGTAGAATGATGGCAGAACTGGTTACACGAGGTAACCACGCTAAATTGCAACATGATGATAAGGTCATTACGTTGTGTAGGAATAGAGGCAATGGATCTACCCATGTATTGTAGGTTGACCTCGGTGGATGAATTCCTAAATGAATTTGAAAATGAAGTGCCAAAACAGCAGCAGTTCGATGCTCTGAAATGGGCACTGTGTAGTACGCCCGCAAGGTGGTGGGGTACGCACATGCAGAGTTTTGAGAACTGGTGCGAGTGCATAAGGATGATGCTTATAAAATTTGGAAAACCTCAGCTACCGATGAGAGCCAGTTATGATCATTGAAATAGCCCGCGCTCTCACCTTTCCAGATGGGTACAAACGTATGGTATGCAGCCTACACCAATGCACACTACTCTCACTATAGAAAATAAGGACAGCATGGAGAAGCAGGAAAGATGAAGCGCGCCAAAGATTATCCGCAGGGAAGCTTTTGACAAGGTGTACGAAGTGTTGAATAGGGTCCACCATGTGAAACTTACTGATTGGGACCTGCACATACCAATGATTCAATGGAACTATAGGACCATGTGCAAAGCCCTGACCACGAGAGAAATTCTGAAGTTGTAGTGTGAAGCAAGGACCGTAATCTCTAAGGAGCATGCAAATTAGAGTTCATGCGTAGAAACACTCGTAGATTCGAAAGTGCGTAAAGCTTGGAATGAAGAAATCTCGTAGCTGCGAGGAACAAAACATATAGTACTTGAGGAAGAAATCCGATGTGATAAACTGTAGACTCCGCGAACTTGAAAAAGATCGGGTATGGTTGAGGGAGAAAAGCGCTTTGATGGACGCAAAGGTCAAGAAGCTGGAAGATGAAATAAAGGAAGCAATTCTTGTCAAAAAACCAAGGGTGGTAGGGAAAGGTATGTACGATCGTACTAATAGGTTGGAGTACTATCGCAGTGAACTAGTTAGTCTGCTGCCTTGGCTTGGACCGCATGTCACCAAGCATAGTAACTAGGGAAGTGCATTGCAAATGGTGAAGCATGTGATGCAAAACCCGAAAATAGAAGGTAGGATGCTTCTAAAAAACACGAAAAAGGATGGGATGGAGCACTGCATGGGTGGTGTGACCAACTGACTAATCATAGGAAGAACAGTCTTAGCACTTCAGGCAGTTGAAAGGGAGTGTGGAACTATAAATTATTCCGCCTGGGAACTACATGCTCTGGGATGTGTGCGCAGGAGCAGAACATTACAGGGTTTGTGATCGCACACAGGGGTCTGCGTTGCTGTGCGGGTTGGATGGGAAGTGACCATTGAGGTCACTATTCACGATGGGATGTTCAATTTGTGGCCAAATGGAGCGGGTAGTGGGTATTTAAGACACAATTTATGGGCAAGATTTGGGAAAATCTGCCACCAAGAAAGAATTGATCACCCGAAATTGGGGGGGAACATTGAATTTGAATTCAAAAGGCGCTATAAAACTCAAAGGGCTGGCCAGCAAAAAACACTTAGTCATTTGAGAATTGAGCACTTGAGTAAATCATAGAGCATTGAGAGTCGAGTGATAATTGAGCCTCTAAGTTCACGTGAGACAGAATACAATCTAGAGATGATGATGGCCACTAAGGATGGGTTGAGAATTGAAGAGGGAATGGTCGATGAGGCCGTGTAGACCGTAATGGTATAGGATGTTCCTGAAGGCACCGAGGTTGTGAGAGAAATCCCCAAATCACCGTGGACACTGAGGTCGAAGAAGGATAAACAGGCAATGGGTCTTGTATGCATGTCCCCTAAGAACACATTACGCAACAAACTCTCAATGGAAAAAAAAAGGAAAGCAGTAACAATTGAAATGGATGAGGAAGATGAAGACTTGTAGTCCCTGATCGCCACATCCGAAGAAGAAGAAGAAGACGTGGAGGAGGATATCTAACCATTGCACTCAGCAACAAAACTTCCCATGTATGTCCCTCCGTGGAAAGGGAAAACCAAAGTACCGAAGGATCTGGATGAAATGAAGAGTTCACTCTAGAACCCACTCCTTCGAGATGGCACTGTATTTTAGGGCACACACCTAGGCCGCATGTCGACCATGAAGTTTGAATCCTAGGACCTTGCTGACAGTGAGAAGTTCCCTCACCTAGAGACCCGAAACCTAATGAAACAGAACACTAAGGGGGTGGTGATAACATTAGAGCCATCGTAGTGGTTACATGATGTGGAAAATATTGGGTTGTTGCATTTGTTATGGATACCACATTTTCACTGCACATCCATCACCATTTTCGTCATCAGGCAACTGCTCTGCCTGGTGCATGATGGATACCTATGGTTGGAGGAGCCTATTCCCATCATGGTAGACCTCATTCACCGCATCTCTTGGCTCCCCTGTAAAGGAAAGGACCCCGCCACTATAGCCAAAAGAGGTAGCAATTTCGCTCTTGCAGAATCCATGAAAGAAAAATATAAGTTGGAGAAGAAAAATAGGGGCTACGCCATCTCTAGCATCAAGGACAAAGGGGTGCACATAGAAACCCAACTCCTGGTTGATAGATTTATGAGGAAGTGTTGCGCTAATGAGGTATCGGTGCCGGTGGTCGCGTTGGCCGAGTAGTGCGCAAAGGGGGTCCAGTTCAACTGGTATGAATTCATGTGCGAGGAATTCTTGACAAACTGTCGCGAAGCCGAGGAGCAGGGTAAAACCTTCCACTACACGTGGTTTCTATTATCCATATTGCTAGTAGCGGGAGAGCTACTGGAGGACAGTCGATTCCCCAACATTGACAGAGAGCTACCAGAGGTCGTGAAGTACAATTCGCTTTGGGCCACAAAGGACATGAAATGGATTCATGAGACCAAAATTTTCTAGGTGCTCATGGAGGTGAGCATATAAATGTGGATCAATAGGAGGCTGCGCCTATCACCTACGGTGCACAATAGTCTATAGATTTTTTCAGACTTCAAAGCTGATATGCACAACATTTATATCAGGGTGGGAAAATATCCAATGAAGCAATGGATGAAGCTACCATTTGTAGCCACTGATGATGTGATCCTTACTGTATTGGAGACATGGCCTCTCAAATGGCGCACCCCGGATCTAGCAGAAATCGAGAAGGTGGTAGCATAGAAGAAAAAGGACGATGCCAAGTTACGTGTCACCAAACTGGTAGAGAAAAGGTGAAAGGAAAAAGTAGTAGCTAGGGGAAGCGCATGAAGTGGCACAGAAATCCATGGAACACAAGAAGGTTGCAAAAGCAGCAACAACCGCGCAAGTAGCAGAGGCAGCAACAACACAGGCAGATAAAGGCCAAGCAATGTCCTTAGGGTAGGAGGAAGAGGACAAAGAAATAGTAGAAGGGGGCGCGGACCCAGGGATCACATCCACACAATGCATGCACCCATGCATGGAATAGAGATTAGGCCCAAGGAAGAAGTTCAAGATCTTGAAGTTTGCCATTGACCTGATCACCTTAACCAAATGTGATCTCCATGACATTGGTGAGATGGTCCGTGATATCACTGACGAAGTGCTTCAGGAGATCATGCAAGAGCATCAAACTGTTTTGGGGGCCCTCAAGGCACAACTGTAGGAGTTACATGTGCAGCCCCCTCAGGAAGGTACCCTGTTAACCCACATCACAACAAGCACTTCAACAACAGAGCAGATGTTGCGTGCAAGGATGGCAAACACAATAGTGTTGCTAGAGGGAGAACTAGTGTCATCAAATGCAATGGATCGGTTGTCGGTTAGTATGATGAAAGGCCTTGGCCTTAATCTAGCTTCCCTTCCCCAGGAAACGCTATATCAACTACAGGATGGGATAACAATAGAGCTACATGATACGGAGAACCGCGCGATCCAAGTTCTTAGTGAACAGAAGATCACATGGAGCAGCTCAGCTTGCAGCACGATGAGTTGGTGTTGCAGAATCAATGATTGGTGCAGATGGTAGATGACACTTGTTGATGCATCCTAGAGTTGGCTATTGCAACAGATCTACTGGTAGAAGTGCGGATCCATAGTTTGGCAACTGGAGTTCGCGAGGCTAGAGAAGAGATGGCAAAGGTTCGACTGGAGCTAAACCTCCAAATCATTGAGTTGTGGTTGAAGGTGCAGCCTTCCACTCCCCCAAAGATTAGAGAACAGTGTGCCAGCACTATTACAGTGGCGTTGGAAGAAATTGGAGAAGTAGTGTGCGACTGTACTAACATTTGGAACAAGTACTTGAGGTCCTCACAACATTGCTGGAGGATCCCGACATCCAGTGCCTAGAGACAGAGGTGCAAGAACTCTAGCAGTAGTATGACAGTGTTAGAGGAACTACATAGGAAATAGTCCTCCCTCAGTAGCTTACGAGGATGCAGCAAGTGAAGGCATTGAAGGATCAAGTGGACATAGCACGCCACAAGGAAGCATTTCCCAAAGCACGCGTTCAGCCATGGATTGATGAGGCCTTCACAATCATGGAAAATATTGAAGAGAAGCTCGTCCACATTCATGGGATGCATGCATAGATGCAGGGCAACATGCTAGACATAGAGGTCTCAGAAGAATGGATGTAGCAGGTTCAACATGTAGCATCTCAATGTGTTTCGAACATTAGGACTGTTTGAGACCAATTGAGGGACTCTGCGCCAAGATCTCTGCGTCGACAGAGTGACTCAAGGGTGAGTCACGATGTTTGGTTGGGGGCTTGTTGGGCATGGAATCCCCCCGTGACATGTTTTGGGGCTCAAAGCCTAAGTTTTAAGTTGTTATTGGTGTAAAGACTTCGAAAATTGCAGGCACAGAGCGTGAAATTTATGTTAGAGTCATAGGGTTATCCACCCTAAGTTTTGAATATAGTGTCAACCTACCCATGGTCCACGGACCATGGAATTATATAAATAGAGCGAGGCTCTAAGTTGTAAACTAATCAATCAATTGATGGAATCTTATGGATAGAATGAGATAGTGAGCATAGAGCAAGAGTCTAAGTGTCTTGGGTAGTAGTAGTAAGAAGAGGCTCTGCAGCTGAGTGTGTAGAGGCCTAGTAGAGTCCACAACTGAGTGCACGGACCCTTGCAGATGAGTGCGCAGGGTAGAGTTAAGTTTGTAACTAAAGGAAGAGAACAATAAATAGAAGCTTTGTTACCAATTTTGTGTATTTGTTCTGAGTTATTACATGTTTGATATCATTTGCAATTATATTGTTATTTACTGCGTGCACTTGTATGACTTGTGAATACTGCTAAGTATAACCGAAAAACATACAAATAAGACAAGATAATCATCTATATTGAATTACTAGTAAGTATTTGGGTAATAAAAGTGTTCGGCCCTTGAGTAGGGTTGTGCGAAGGTAGCATCTCAGATTGCAAGGAATAGGTAAGGGCGCGTAGTAGCATGCGTGTAGGGTCAAACCGCAGACCACTTGAACTCACCAGACATCTCCAGGGTGTGGAAATCTAGTTCTAGGACCGTCCCATACTACTTCGGGTGAGACCTCAGTCCGCAACCCATGGACTATTGCCGAAAGGGCTAGTAGTACCGGGATTTGTTTGGCTAAGTCACCTCTGAACTAGGGTCAATCCCCACTAAGCCAACATAATGATGTAATAGGCATAGGTTATTCATGCCCCTATGGTTATAGTGTCCCCTTCCTAACCAATGGAGTTGGTGGACCTCTAGCCTCTCAATTGTTTCCTATAGGTTATTGGGTTAGGGCTAGGGAACCTTGGAGGTAATTAATCTAGGAATTTCAAAATTTTTTATGGTCATTTGAGATCTCATTAGGACTATGAGTAGGATCCTTTTTTTCTAAAATGATTTTGTGATGGTATTCCAATACTTACTATAACCTCACCTCTCACATTTACTCACTTTCATAGGCTTGCCCAAGGTAAAAATGCACTGAGGGTTACTATGACATGAATCAACCTCCTAGACCTTATACACTTCCCTTAGCTGCTTCAAGACCCCGAGAGCTAATCCATCACTCCTAGTGCCCAAACCCTAATTTAACCTAGCCTTTCAATGAATTAAACCCCTATTTTCTCCCATGACAAGGCATGCATGCAACATGAACCCTATAGTCGTTCCAACAAAGCCTGCAAGGGAGAGACTGTAGTATTTTTCAGCCAATTCTATGCCAAAGAGTACGATATTTAAGCCACTTCTTCAAGGTTAGTCTAAAAATCCAATACCCAGAACTTGATGAGAGTTTCCAAGACAATAAATGACACCAAGGCAAAGCTTGTAGTAAAAATATTGATCAAGGGCTTGACCTAACCAAGCCTAACCATGATAGAAATTCTATCAAACACATTAAGAACGTGAAATATATAGGTCATGAATGCATATATGAACACAAATATTTGAAAAATTATCTAAAGTTTACCAAGAAGGACTAATACCTTCTCACCATAGTTGTCATAACACCAATTAGGTCATGTGTTCACTAACCAGACATTCACTCAATAAAATGTGATAAGATCCATACTTGAAGTTATCATATAACCATTCTTATAACCAACATATAACCAAATAGGTAACAATGATAGAACAACCGTTAAAAGACACATAATAACAAGTACATTTCCTTATCAAAATCAATAGAATTTTAGCTCTTATTAAACATAGGAAAGTGCCGACCAAGTTCGAGACTTCCATGTTCCACCTTACCATAGATTCGCTAAACCAATTCTTCTTTCATCCAATCATCCATGTGCCATATTCCAAGTATGAATGTGGGATCTCATGGGATAAACCAATATAAACACAACTAAGAGAATCCAGAGGTTAAACCACCTCCACCATCACCATACTCTAATCTCATATAAACCGGTGTCGAGATCAAAAAACTAAACCGAGATTGGATGCCTCATAATTTCTTCACCAATACCTTAAGGAATTTTCCCGTCTCCACCCTCAGGATTTACCGTGTATCCTGTGATTATTGGTCAAGGGATCCCTAGGCCTTTGTGAATTTTCCTAAGAACACCTCACTGGGATCCAAAATCTTCCAGCAATCCAAATCTCAAACCTAGAACAATCCCATCACACCATGGCTATCCAAAAATGACAAGGTTAGGCTAAAATCCACCGTCAAAACTCGGTAAAATCCATGCTAATGATAGCAAGAGAACCAAATACCAACATGCGCATACCATGCATGTAAAAACTAACTAGGAAATTTATCCAAATTTAAATAGGAATGGAAAAAACTATAGATATAACCATAAATACAAAGATGCAACAGAAATAACTCGTCAGTTCATTAATATCAAATATTGAAATATGCTTACAAACATAATGGAAATAAGATTGGCTTGGGTGATGGTGAAACTTATCTCTGAGAAGAGATGTGGTGGCTACATGCCTCTAAACTGTGTTACAATGAGGCTCAAGGGCCTATTTATTATTGAAAATCATGATAAAACCCTAAAAAACCAAAACTATAACCCCAGGAGATGTAATGCCAAGAGTTTGGGGGCCATGTTGGGGTTAGTTGGGCAGCCAAATTCCTAGGGTCATAACTTGGTCATATTATCTTCATTTGGCAAGTACGATGCCTTGTTGGAAAGGTCTCTCTGAGTACTACAGGCTTTGTTATAAGAAATGGACCTCAAAAAGACGTCGTGTAGGGGGTCAAAACTGCTCTGGAAGTTCAAGACCCGAAAAACTTCTAAAAATAGTAAATACTGAAATAAACGAGGAAACAAATGAAACCGAATGGAGGTCTAGGTGGAATGGTGGGTGGCCACCAATATCCAACTAGATCATTCCTTCCCCCTTAGGAAGAAATGGTCACCATTGCGTGCAGAGCCTCCAGGAGGTGAGGAAATTTCTACTGAACGTGGTCCCTAGTGAGCTACTTGCCTTGGTGTAGGAGTTGGTCAGATTTAACAACCCGATATAGTTGGATCTTCTATTGGCGAGCATTCTTGACCTGTGTGTCCATAATTTGATTATTTGTGGCCTATTCCATGTAGTTCGGGTTTAACTCTATTGGTGTGAGTTGTTCTACAATGTTTGATGTGTCTAGTAATGGTGGGAATTATGGATGAATGTGGTGCACATTGAACAGTGGATGCAGG
This sequence comes from Pinus taeda, assembly GCA_000404065.3. NCBI lineage: Eukaryota > Viridiplantae > Streptophyta > Pinopsida > Pinales > Pinaceae > Pinus > Pinus taeda. The sequence continues at coordinate 175,128 of APFE031668377.1, forward strand.
CCAAGGAATGGGGAAATTTTAATCTTAAAATCATTGTCTCCCATGGCCTTGGTAAAGTTATAAGGCTATATCCAAGTTCTCTGAGCTTTTGATGGGCTCTGGTAAGGCATTATTTCTGCAAATGCAACCGAACATTTTCATCCACCTGAAACTTGTGTGGCACCCGATGTTGATCATGTCGCTACTTGTACTTGGAATTTGACTTCTCCAAGATGTTGTGAACCTATTGGCAGATGTGTTGGATGCGTTCAATAAAATTTGTTGCTTTATCAGCTTCGGAAAATACATGTGTGTATTATGTCTGTGTAGTCGCATGAGGCATGAAAACATCAATCAGACACAATGGTTGAAATCCTAGACCCACTTGAAAGGGACTACAACTAGTCGAGCTATGGAGAGTTCTATTATAACTATGTTGCACATATGGAAGAATCTCATTCGAGGTTTCAGGATGCTTGGAGTTGTACATGAAGAGTATGTGCACTATCATCCTATTCACAACTTATGTCTGGCCATCAGTTTGGGATGGAAGGGAGTCGACTTGGTTAGCTTGGTGCCCAATAGTGTCTAGAGGATGGACCAAAATCTGCTCAGGAACCTATTATCCTGATATGATATAATGCTTTGTGGGATCCAAAAATGTACCTGTACTCATTCAAACAAGAGTTTGGTAGTGTCCTTTGCGGTGATACTCTTCTTGTAGGCTGCCAATATAGCCAGCTTATAAAATATGTCTATGACCACAAATACGTAGTCATTACCATGCTTGGTAGAAGGGAGGCCAGACATATAGTCCATGGAGATTCCCACAGCTAGTTGGGAGTAGGCAGAGGATTGTACAGGCCTTACTTCTTGAGGGTTGGCTTGGCGATGGTTTAGGCAATGTAAGATATTATATATTTCCCAACATCGAGTCATAGTTTGGGCCAATAAGAGTACTTTTATATTACAACCACAGTTGTCTCCACACCAAAGTGTCTTACGACCCGGCTGTAGTGCACCTCCCAAATTAGATTGGCATGCTCACTTGAAGGAACACAAAGGTGTCCCAGGTAGCATTATAATGCATCAAGGATGTGGAAATCAGGAGCTTGCTTTCCATCTACTAGCAGATAGTATGTGGAGGCAAGCTCTCGTTCATTTCTGTATAGTTGTGGCCATCCAGAGGTATCATGACCACAAGAGTTGATAGTAGTAGTCAATGATACAACTGGAGGTTGGATAAGGTAGTCTACAACATGATTGGTGATGCCCTTTTTGTATTTAATGTCCAAGTGGAATTGTTGCATATATGTAGACAACTTTTCATGGCGATCATTCTGAAACTTCCCCTATGTTTGTATAAACTGAAGAGGAAAGTGATTAGTGTGGATGACCATCTCCTTCCCTAGAATGTAGTGCTTCCACTATCGGAAAATCTACATAATTGAATACATATATTTATCATAGGTAGGGTACTTCCTAATTGTATCACAAATTGTCTCACTATGATAGGCCACTTGATGCCTGTGATGGGTGATAACTGCACCAATAGCATAGTCGGCAGCATCTGTCTTGATTTCAAATGGTTGCTGTAGGTCTGGCAAGGTGAGTACCAGTGCAGAGTAGAGGCAGTGCTTCAACTCAATGAATGCCTTCTGTTGGGACTCAGACCAGGAAAAATTTGATTTTTCCCTGCCCTTAGCAATCTGACTCAAGGGCCAAGTAATATCGGAGAATCCCAAAAGAAACCTTAGATAAAAATTTGCAAGACCCAAAAAGTTGTGAGGCTCCATTAGAGTGGTTGGGGTTGGCCAATCCTGAGTGACTTGGATCTTAGTCAGGTCCATATGCATGCCACACTCATCTATGATGTAACCCAATTATTAGACATGGTTCATGCCAAAGGTGCATTTGTCCAAATTGGCACATAGTTTGTGTTGTCAAAGGGTTTGAAGGACCTACTAAATGTGTTGCAAGTGTTCTTCCCAAATCTTGATGAAGATGAGGATGTCGTCTAGATAAACTACCAAAAATGAGTTGGGGAAGGGTCACAAGATGTCATCCACTAGCCTCATAAAGGTAGTAGAGGAATTTGTTCACCTAAGGGGAATAACCACCCATTCGAGAAGGCCTTCCTTGGATTTAATGGTGGTCTTCCATATATCTATGGGATCTATTGGAACCTAGTGAAAACCAGACTTTAGATTGATTTTGGTGAAATACATGGGCCCCTTGAGTTGGTCTAGTAGGTCATCAATTCGTGGGATTGAATACCTATTCCTGACAGTGATTTTGTTTAATGCCCACTAATCAATGTAGATCCTCCATGTCCCATCCTTCTTCTGTACAAGTACAATCGGGCTCCCACAAGGCAAGGAACTTGGTGGGATGTGTCGTTTTTGCAACAACTCCTAGATTTTCCTCTTGATCTCTTCATTTTACAGAATGGGGCAGTGATATCTCGGTCTGTTGGGTTGAGGTGCCCTGAGAGAAATTGATTGAATGCTTGACCTGACAATGCAAGGGTATGCTTTTGGGTGAGGAGAATATGTCCCTGTATTCTTCCACGATGGTATCCACCTACCTATGCTGCTTGGAGGAACCCTTAGCGAGGGTCATGGATGTGACCACGACCTTCCCCTTACTTTGAGAGAAAATATGAAAGAAAACAAATTTCCCATTCTGGGATATGACCTTAATACATTTCTTAGTAGAGATCAAATAAATGGTGGCATGTGGGACTACCTTCGGTATCTTGTATAAATTAGTACCCAAATAAATAATAACAGAGTGAGGTCTAGACTCATATACAACATGTCACTTCCATAAGTATGGTTGTCCTAATAACACATCACAAACTTCAAGAGGAGTGACATCACATAGCACCTCATCCGTGAAGAACTTGATGCTATAGGGAAGGCAAGACTACTGGCTGACACGAAGATCTTGTCCATGTTGAAGCCACCTGATGATGTACGGCTGTGGATGTGTTGTAATTGGTAGACCCAACTACTTCACCACCTTTGCTGAAATGTGCTTCGTTTGGCTCATGTTGCCGACAATGAACTGCAATAGAGAACCCTTCACCCACATATAAGAGTGGAATAGGCGCTCCCCCTCTTGTGGATATTCAGGCTCAATCTTTTGGATCTTGGTGGTGGCCATAGTGGCATCAGGCTCCACATCAATGATTTGCTTCACTTTTTCATTCCCCTTGTTGGGTTCTGACTCAAAGTTGGTGTTATGAAACCAACTCAAGAAAAGATAGAAAAGATAGATCAACACCTTAGAATTCAGCCTCTTCAAGGGGGCAACCTCCTTTACATTACATAAATGAACAATTCTTTAATGATTCAAATGATAAAACCTCCTTTATATATATAGGAGTCTAAGGAGTCACAATATAACCCAGCCAACCTAACAATA
>APFE031668382.1:13568-41613 GCA_000404065.3 Pinus taeda
AATAATATTATTAAAATTCTTAGGTAATATAAGAATAATTAAGGAAATAAATTAATTAATTAAAACTTTGGCCTAGGTCCTGGAGTCGTTTATAGCCGTTGGAGTCTCTGCTCGGTCTATTTAAGCAGGTGTTGCTGGATCTGTTTCTTCAACTTGTCCTGACGATGAACCACACTAGTTGGTTTGAAACGCGTCGACAAAAGTCTTTCTAGATGTGATTTTCGCCGAAGCTCTTCTTATAAATAAGCAAGAAACACTTTTTGCAAGTTGACACCCAACAAAGAATGAAAACTCAACAAAAACAAAGGTGCTCAAAAAGGCTTTTGACAATGGAAGGCAGCAAGGAAAGCTTTGGTAGCAAAAACCAAAAAAGATCAAAAAGACGGTTTCAAGAAAGTATCAAAATGACAACTTTGATGAAACAAAGAAGCAATTGGTCATAAAAATCGATTTCGTTAAGCAAACAAAAAGTCACCAAGAAGCAAAGTTGAACACAAAGATTGATAACAATCCTTCTGCTTTGATCACTTAGGGCAACCAAGATTCCAATAAAGAAATCTTGCGTGTTTAAAGCAAAAAGATGATGACAGTTGCAAACACGAAACAAGACCAAAACTCCTTATAATTAGAGAGAAATCGGAGTAAGGATGCTTGCTGTAAAACAGAGAACTGATACTGACAAAGATGTCTGTTTAAAACTGACTAAAAGCACCAGACACACTCCAGAGACAAAAGGTTTATAAATCTTGAAAGTTTCCAGATATACGCGACTGTATTCAGTGCAGAATGCGTGTATACGCGACTTTTTTTGAGGAAACCTGCGTATACGCGGGTTCACTTCAGAAAACAAGAGTTTATACGCTTCTGTAACTAAACAAAACAGCATGTATATAATATTTCAGGAAAAATAAAAAAGAGACTCAAGAAACTGGTAAACCTCATAAGTTAGAAACAGACCAGACAATAACAATAAGCTAGCAAGCTACTGAGCCCTGATAGGCTTGACAAACGCCCAACTAGGAACAACAAGAATGTTGTTCCCCAGCGGAGCCGCCAGTTCTATTGCGGGATTTTATCCCCTAAGGCTCTTGGGTGGAACCCTAGCAGACTGAAAGTTGTCTAAATCAAGAAACATGCACACACAGCCATTATGCTAGAAAAAGCGATTTCTAAGGTGAGAAGGACGTACCTCAGGTCCTACGTTTGGGTAGTTCCTCAAGGGTCCAAACCCTTCTTCACGTCCCTTCTTCTCCTTTGCCCTGCAAAACCAACAATTCCAAATAATGCAGCAGTATATGGACAAAGATTTATGTGAAAATCATCTTTATGTTATACAAGAAAGGAGTTAGTTATAAACTTTTAGACATCCATTCACACATGAAATTCAAACATGAACATCATTAACATAAAGAAAGAAGCATATCGGGAACAAGACACTTTTCTTTATTAGACAAATAGAATAGTACAAAAAAGAGCAATATCACCTGAACCACTTCTACAGGCTCAAAGCTCAGCCTCCTTCTAGATCCGTCTCGCCTCAAGCCTCTAGTAGGTCTCCTTCCAATACTCAATCCAAGATGTCATAACTAAGGGATGAACATCAAATCACAAGGAAACAAGGGTTTCCTGTACAAATGAGGGAAGTGCAGAAGGCACAAGGGTCTTCAGACCTGGTCAAGGGAAAATCTCAGTATAATAACCTTTCTCTCTCTTCTCTCCTCCCTTAGGCCTTCCCTTTGATGTCTTTTTATACCATTTCCAAAGTAGTTTTTTAGTTAGGAATTGGTTGGGAACAGTTGAGGCCACGGGCATTAACAGGTGATCAGCAGGTAAAACCTGCGATCTCCGCCCGAAAATAAGGAGTTTTATATATTTTGTTAAGTGTTTTAATACATATACGCGGGTTGGGTATATATGAACCCGCGCACACACACGTTTAACTCAGGGCAATGTCGCGTACAGGGAATAAAACACTGTTTTTTAGATTTTGGACCAGGTCTGGAAGGAGGGGTTTCCCTAGGCCATGAGTGTAGCATCACAAACCATAATAGTGAGATTTGGAGCTATAACACCCACGGTTCTCCTGGCTCCGACACGACTGAGTGCTTAGGGCTTCTCCACTTTGAGGGTTTTCACCCAGCGATGCGCGATTAGCGCTAATTGTGCATCAAAAAATCCCTCTGTTTCTCGATCTGGGCCTCCCAGGGCTAACTTCGCCTCCCACGCAGTCTCCATGGGCCTTGGTCAGCGCGCTTTGACCGAGGTCCTCATCGGTCCATGTTGGTTGCTACTGCCACTGGTTTAGAGGTTTTTTTGATCGTTGTTTTAAATTCTTTGAAGTTTGTCCTGACCTGGTACAGCCCTGGCTTTGTTAATCATTCTTTATGGATCCAATTCGGATCACGGCCTTTCCATTGAAAAGCTTTTGGACCACCAAAAGTTGGTTTTCTTTCAAGCATCGACTAAGTGAGTGTATTGTTGTCTCACTTGCCCAATCTCAATCCACTTCGCACTACTCGGCTTTGAACCTTTGAGTCCAATTCTGAGGTACTCAACATCTCCTCTATGTGTTGTCCTCACCTTCCTATCTAGCACTGTGTCTTCCTGCAATTCATTAAGATATTCAGGTAGCAGGTCATCAATAGAAGGAAACTGACTTTGCTCTTCAGGATCCTCAATCATTGAAGGTTCAAACAATCTCAAGCAATCTGCATTTATGACTAAGTAGATGTGCATGTAAGCTGGTAGATCAAGGCAAAAAGAATTTTCAACAATCTTCTCAAGTATCCTTAAAGGTCAATACCTGATAGGCTTTAGCCTTTTACCTTCACCTTGCATCCTGTCCTTGCTGATATACAGCCAGACCTGGTCACTAACTTGGAAACTATGCTCCATCCGATGCTTGTCATGCCTATCCTTGTATTTGAATTGGCCCTTTTCCAGCTGTTCCTGTACTGCTTGGTGGATCTCCTAGAACTGTTTAATGAACCTAGTTGCCTTGTCCACATCACTGTGTCCATCAATCATGGTATCTTTTCCAAAGACAAAATCCAAAGGAGACATTGGTGTGAAACCAAAAAAGGTTTCAAAAGGAGATCCCTGTGTAGAAGAATGCTTTGCTCTGTTGTAAGCATGCTGCACATAACACAAGTGTTCATCCCAAAGCTTAGGATGTTTGCTGCAATATCCTCTGAGTAGCTGGATCACTGTCTTGTTAACTACTTATGTCTGGCCATCGGTTTGTGGATGAAAAGTTGTGCCCTTCTTCAGTTTGGTGTCCATCAGTTCCCATAGACTTGACCAAAACTTCCCCACAAATCGAGTGTCTCGATCAGATACAATAGAAGTGGGTAGTCCAAAATGAACCCATACATGTTCAAAGAATAGTTTTTCATTTTGTTCAACTGTGATTTGTTTATTACAAGGTATCAAAATACACATTTTGCTGAACCTATCCACAGTAACATACAAATAATCATGACCTTTCCTAGATTTAGGCAGTCCTCCAACAAAATCCATGGAAACACTTTCCCAAGGGTGAGAAGGTACTGGTAATGGAGTGTACAAGCCTAGTTTTCTGTTCTGGGCTTGCTTTTAGCACACATAGTACACCCTTTTACATATCTAGAAACTGTCTCATTCATTTTTGGCCAATAGCAAAATCTTTGCAGCTATGCAACTATTTTTACTTACCCCAAAGTGACCTGATATCAGAGAAGTGTGTGCCTCTCTAATTATCTTTACTCTCTCTGTTTTTGGAATGCAGAGTTTCCCACAATGATACAAGATTCATTCCTTCACATGATAATCTAATTCTTCTACCTTTTTGCCTTGACTCACAGTTGCAAATACATCTTTAAAATCTATATCTTGAGCATACTGTTCAATGTAGCTTTCATGTAGTACAAAATTATGCTTAAGTATAGTAGATGCATTTATCATGGATCTAGGTAAAAAAACTGTTGTAGAAAAACCATCCACCTGTAATGTCTTGATTGTTGCAACTTAGTTTGGGAGTGTAGATATTGAAGTGGTTGATGATCAGTATGTATTATTGTCTCTTTGCCCATTAAATAATGTTTCCATTTTTTCACACTTTGAACTAATGCATACAATTCTTTATCATATGTAGGATAGTTAACTACTGTAGGATTAAAAGTCTCATAATGATAACATATGGGTTTACTGTGTTGTGTCAACACTGTTCCCATGGCATAGTCACTGGTATTTGTTTGGATCTCAAATTGTCTTTGTAGATCAGGAGTGCTAGTACATGTGCTGTACTAATCTTTTCTTTCAAGGTGTTGAAGGCTTTCTGATGTTTGCCTCCCCATTGAAACACCTTGTTCAATCCTATCAAAGCATGTAAGGGAGCTGCACTTGAGGAAAAGTTAGAGATGAACTTCCTCCAATTTGTGTTGCTCCTAAGAAGCTTCTCACTTTTGTAGTATACTTGGGTTTAGGCCAGTTTACAATGACTGCCACTTTAGAGGGATCTATTTTCAATTCGTCACCCCCTACTATATGACCCAAATAATTTAGAGATGTTTTGCCAAATTTTTGAGAGTTTAACATGAAGTTTTTCTCTTTTCAAAACATCTAATGTCTGCTTAACATGCTTTAATTTTTCTTCCCTCGTTTTACTAAAAATTAGAATGTCATCCAGATACACAATAATGAAATCATCAAGAAAAGGTCTGAGTACATCATTCATTAATCTCATGAAAGTAGTAGGGGCATTGGTCAAGCCAAAAGGCATAACCAGCCACTCATACAATCCCTACTTTGTCTTGAAAGTAGTCTTCCATGCATCTTGCTCTATGACTCTGACCTGATGGTATCCACTGTGCAAATCCAGCTTGGTGAAATAAAGGGCTTCCTTTAATTGATCTAAAAGATCATCTATGCGAGGAAGGGGATAACGATTTTTGATGGTTATCTTATTCAATGCTCGGTAGTCAATGAACATTCTCCACGAGCCATATTTCTTTCTCACGAAAACGATTGGTGACCCACATGGTGATGTGATAGGCCTGATAAACCCCTTCTCGAGAAACTCCTGCACCTGCTTCTTGATTTCAACATTCTCTAAAGCAGACAACCTGTACATTCCAATGTTAGGTAATGGAACATCTTGCTGCAAAATAATATCATGTACTATTTCCTTTTTGGGTGGCAGACCTTTAGATTCTTGAAACAGACCATCATACTCTGAAACGATCTTTTCTATATCAGCTTGCTGCTTAGCATTACAGCCCTCAAATGCATTGGTTTTATCAGGTTTCTTTTCCTTTACAACCATTAGTAAGAATTGTTTGAATGAATTTATCATTCTTTTCATCTTCCCTGAGTTTATGAGAGTATAATTATTCTTGAGCTTATGAGCTCTTACAAAGTATTCGATTCCATTTTTAACAAGTAGATACTTGTTCTCAGCTCTATAGAAAATAGCTTTTCTATCATACAAGTAAGGACTTCCTAAAACAATTCCACATATATCCAAAGGAATTATGTCTAACTCAACCTCATCTACAAATGCTGACCCAAAAGAAAACTTGAGTTTGCACTGTCTAGTCACTTGTAGCTGTGCTTTATCATTCAACCATCCTAATGGGTAGGGTTTCTTATGAGGTGTAGTTGTTAATTGCAATTTCTTTACAATTGCTTCAGAAATCAAATTTACTTGTGAGCCACTATCAAACAAAGTATCAATCTTTTGATGTTTGGAAACAACTCGAATGTGGAAAATCTCATGTCTTTTTCTCTCATGTTCTTCATAAATAACAAATTGAGTAGAATTACTAATAGATGCTTCAGAATTCTTACCTTTTATACCTGTGGCTGCAATGGTTGTTTCATCTCCCGAGTCTGACCCCAAATCTTTCTGAATAGCTGTAGCAGTCTTCTTCATCTTGCGCTCAGACTTCTTAGGTCTCAGCTCTAGATGCAGAATCCAACAGTGCTCATCATCATGCCCATCCTTTTTACAGTGAGTGCATGAAGCTTTGCTTTTCTGTGCAGTGTTAGCCTTCCTTGCTTTCCACTTCTAGTTTCTTTTCTCCTTTCTATTGCTTGCAGTGGGTTGGGATGGTCCCCCAACTTCTAGATTTCCATTCCTTCCTCTGGCCTCTAGATGAGTAGCTTGTATATATACCTCATCTATACTAGTTGGATTAAACATGAGGATGGTATGCCTCATGTAGCTATGTAGATTACCAATGTACTTCAAAAGAGTCTCTGGTGAGACTAATGAGATCCCTAGAATAAATGCTCTCTTTCTAAATTCTTGAGTGTACCCTTGCACACTTTTCCCTTTCAACTGCCGAAGAGTTTGCCAACTCATCATGGCTTGTTGCATGTAGGCCAATGGATAGAATTTCTTCTTGATGGCAGAAACAAATTCACTCCAGAAAGAGATGGTCTTACCATGTTGTTTCATGTCAGCTTGGGTTCTGCCTTCCCACCAAACCAAGGCAGTGCCTCCTAGGCATAGGCTTTCCAGCTAAATTTTTCTCTTGCCTGAGTCATTGTTCTGTACTCTGTAATACATATCAATTTGTCTAATCCAATTGTCCAACTTTTTAGCATTTAGCTCTCCATCATATATAGGCAAATTGAATTTAACATCTAGCTTAATCAAAGATGCTTTCTTATTCTGCATCGAGCTATTAGGAGGTGTGAGAAAGTTTTCCTCATTCCCTTTTCCTTTCGAGTGGTCACGGTTATGAGATTCTTCTTCTTCTTTATCTTGTTTAAAACTTGATGAATCTTCATCCTTATTCTTTCTAAAGTCCCTATACATATCTGCTACCATAGACTTTATAGCTAGGAAACTCTCTAGGAATTGAGGGTCTGGCCCCACAGAACCTTCCTCTGACATTTTCTTCCGAGGATAGACTCTCCCAATTTCAGGATTAGTTTCGACCAACTCTCCTTCTCCTAATTTGAGCTTTTATCTAGTGAGCATTCAATAGCTAAACCAACACAACCTTGTCTAACCTTACAACCTAAAGCTTTGATACCAATTGATTTGATAATCATCCAATGAGTGACTTCAGTTAATAATTATTAATTGGAGGTATTACAGACTCATGTGTTGGTGTGTCTAAGTTATTTGAGCAACGAATCGATCAGATTGCAAATACATAGACACTTAAGCATGGAAAACAATAGAGAAATACAGTAAGCAAATACAGGAACACAAGAAATTAATAAGGAGTTCACCCTATCCTCCAAGGCTACATCTCCGGTCTAGCTCTTAGTGGTGGCCTTCTTTTATTGTGTCTTGAAGTAGAGAATTACAATGAAGGAGCTTAATATGAGTCTCCTAAAATAGATTGGTTTGGCAGGGTGGTTCTCAGATTCCCCAGCCACTAGAGTACAAAGACTCTTTTCTTTGCCATCTCTTTGACCTCTCTAGTCTAACAGATCCTCTCAGGGATGGCTTGAATCTCTCAAGCTCTCTGGTGCTCGATGCTACCTTTGGTTGGCTCGGCCCTCTGTCCTCTTTCTGCCTTTTGCTTCACTGGTTCTTCTCTTCTCTGTCTTCTGTCTTCGGTGTTCCCTCTTTCAGTTCCCGACTCATGCCCTCTGTCCTGTTTGTACATGGCTTTAAAGCCATTTGAGCTCATGGCGGTTTGCTTCCTCTTCCACCTCCATCAGAGTGCTTGCTTGCAGCTGCGCTTGCAGTTCCCTATTTCGGTGTCATCATCAGGCTCACAGGGAGTGGCCACTTGTCCTCCTACAAGTTGCGCCAGCCTACTTCGTCAGTTCTCTTAGTGTCGGTATCTTCATCCCTCCGTCAGAGATCAAATCCTCTTGTTTCATTGCATATTAGGTGTCCCGCCAAGTCAACTGCATTCCATTAGGAGCATGGATCATCTGACGGTAGTGGCTTCTCCTATTTTTTCCCTCATGTCATTTACATGCTGGCTCATGTTTATTCATCAAATATACAGTCACCTTTTTGTCTTTAAGATTGCAACAATATTTTTAGGGTTTTATTGTCATTAGGTCTAGGGTTTCATTAGGGTTTCATCAAAAAGTGTTTTAAAATGTCCAATAACACCCAGTAGGCACATGAGGAGGTTCCAGCATCAATAAATTTCATCATCAAATGCTCATAAATGTGTCTTTCCTCAAAACTCTATTTTGAGGAAAAACAAAGTATTTTTGCTTTTATGGTACAAATTTATGTAATTTGATTTCCCCCATATGTAAATTACTTCCCCTGCAACCCTGGTCACTTTCCCTAGCCCCAGTAGCTCCAACCCCCCTGCAAAACAAACAAAGCACAGGTCATTCAGTTCATCACAGGCTCTAATAAGGTGAAAAATTCCAAAACAGAGTTTAAAAATAAAGTCAAATTCAAAACATTGTAAAAGTGGGTTTTATTAATAAAAAATTTCAAAGCTCCATATATATAAGTCACGTCTCCAAATTTGAAAAGCCCATTGGCACTCTTGGAAGCAAAGAAAAGTCGTTTTGGGAGCCAGCAAGGAAAAGTTGGAGAAAATTTCCAAAAAACATTGGCACGGCGCATAGAGCCGCAACCTCCAGTTCAATTTTGCATGGGCGCGGCGCACACAGAGGGTGCGACATGTTGGGTTTGGTGCGCGGCGCACACAGTCAGCTAGCCCAAAAATTTCAACATTCATTCCAGTTCGCCCAAAACGCGTGGATTGTCATTGGTACAAGTAGTTTGAGCTTCTATCATTGCTTTTCATCCAATCTTGGTGCTTGTTTGATGGTGGTTGTTGTAGGGTGATTGTTTAAATAAATCAAACCCTATCTCTTGAGATTCCTCAAAGGACATTTCTGTTTTGCTACCAAGTCCATTCTTCTATTACCTCACCACTCCCTTACTCCATTTCTCCCTTGATTTCCCTATTCCCTAAACTCACATATCCCTAAATTCACTAATCCCCTATCCCCATTCCCATTTCCCAAAACCCCAAACACAAATTCCCAAACCCTAGTCAAAATTTCCTAAATCATTCCTTAACTCCCTATTTCCCTAAATAAAACCTATCCCAACAGTCCCTAAATCCCTCACTGTCTTCTCCCTCCACAATCCCTCATATCACTGTTTCCCTTGGTGGCAAAAGTCAAAAACATCACCATCACCTACTTCTCATCAAGGCAGCTCCAAGACAGTTCATCCACTAGCAGAGATGGCATCTGATCCTTCATATGATTATGAAGAGGAGACACATAGTGACTCACGTACAGAGGTACATGCACCCAGAAGGCCTCATAGAGGTGGCAAACATATTAGAGAAGAACCAACCACTCTGGCTGAATTATAGGCCTGCCCTCTTGCCATCTCCTGTTTTCAGCACCAATCCTGCTATGAATTTTGTGAGAAGGTTGCTAGCATTCAGTTTCACCATGAGTTGGCCCACTTATTTGTGTTGCATTTACATGATGGTCAAGCCACTCTAGCTGGTGTCACTTTCACATTAACACCAGAATCTATTTCACTAGCAACTGGTATTCCTAACATTGGAGAGCAATGGAACAAGAGGCAACAAAGTGACCGACAACATTATGAACCATACATCAAGCCTGGATTTTTGAGACAGCTCAAGAGATTTTTTTCTTTTCGGTACCTCAAAGATTCATATGCTCCTTTAATGAAATTGATCATGAAGTATTTCAGCTGTGAGGGCCGATTCTCCCGTTTGTATGCTTATCATATCTAGCTGCTGATGCATTTTACCAAGGTAAGGATGATGAACATCCCTTACTTCATGTGCCGAAATATTAAAAATATGACCACTCTAGTGCAGCACAAGACCCCTCAGCAGCAGTTCAACAGTATTTACCATTTTGCTCTCATAAAAATTGTGGTGATCCATCAGCTTGGCTTACAGGGAATCACTTGGGAGGACTTCATCTCTCATGAGTTTTTCAGAGCTCCTTAGGGACCTTCAGAGGCTTTGCATGAGACAGGTGGACCTTCTTATCAGCATGAGGGTCATGAGACACAGGATGCTAGTATGCCGGTGTTCATCACCTATTAGAAAGGCACTAGACGGTTGTTCGTAGCAACCAAGCGAGTATTATCTCCATCCGAGATGGAAGGGGTCTCGCTTCCGTCATCAGCACCATAGGTTCAGGACAAAGGCAAGAGGCCATTACAGGATTAGGGGCCTTTAGGTGAGCGGGACTTTATTCTCATTGAGGATGATGATATAGATATGGGCCCGCAAAGCACAAATCTCAAAGAAATCATCCAAGAGAAGCAGACAAACATCAAGGCCTTGTCCCTCAACTTGAAGAGGGCTAAGTGGATTATAAATTACTTGGAGAAAAGGAATAATCAGCTTGAAGATTAGCAAGCAATCATGGAGTTACAAAACATTCGGGGGAATCACCAAGCTGCCCAAAGGAGGAGGGTGGAGTTCACTTCACTTGAGCAAGAGATCAATGCCGACCGGGAGTCTTGGCTCGAGAGAGTCAATATCCACTTAGAGAGATTGTTGGAGAAGGCCAACAAGGAGAAAAAATTGTTGATACACATGGCTTTTCATTACATGGCGAGGAACAAAGTTTGCAAGGCACGAATCAGGAGTTTAAAGGCAAAATTGAAGAAGGAATCAAAGAGGCAAAAGGAGCATGATCGACTTCAGATATTGGCCAAGGCTTCCTTGGTCTGACATAGCTCTTGATAGAGAAGGCTCAGCTCAAATTTCAAAAACTTTGGAGCACTTTTTGCATTTTTGAAAATTTTTGGCACAAAAACAGGAATTTATGCCCTATGCATCGCGCCACGTGGTGCTCGCTTTCGCTAGGAGCCTCTAAATCACAAAAACTCAAAATTTTTGGATTTGGCATGAAAAATTGTGCTTGCCTACCAATGGCCAAGAAATTTTAACAGGTTTTGAGCCCTCAAAAAGGTCAAAAACACTAAAACAAAATGACCTTACTACCCCTATTTTGACACACAGGAAGCAGTCTTGGGAGATTTGATTTTTTATAGGAAAAATGAAGGCCAAATTGAAAAATTCAACTTGGGTTGAAAAATAGACAGGCATACCTTTCCAACAAGTACACTTGGAGCTAATTTGGACACTGGGAAGGCCTCCAAAAGTGGGTCCAAACAGGTGCTACGCATAGAGAGTCGGGCACGACGCATAGAGGAAATTTTGCCAGTTTGACCGATTATTGCTCTGTTTTTCGCCCTGTTTTGGCCAGTTTGACTTTTTCACTTTCTTAATGTCAAATTGTGATGTAATTTTCACTTGGTAAGGTGGATTCATCAGTTAAAAAGTTGTTTGAAACTGAATGAATCAGTTCCCTTGTTTCTAGAGGCATGTTGTTCCACTGGCTGATTTCTAGTTCCAAGTTTAGAATCAGTTGGATCAGCTCCTAAACATGTGAGCTCGACCCCTAGAGGCTTAAATGAGCTATGCTTTTTCTATATTATGTTTTTTTCAGTCATTAGCATGGTTGGACTCTTGAGAAAGCAAGAAGCTTCATTGTACACTCATATCAGTATTTTGGTTAAGGAATTGAGACCAGGGTTTGCAGTACTCTTTGGGATGCCTGTGGCATTTGTTTTGGTACAGTGCTTTCTTATGTCTTTGTGAATTTATGTGTTATGTATATCATTTTTCTCTTATTTCTTCTCAGCTAAATCAAACAAGAGTGTAAGTAGAATACATTGAAATTGCAGTGCTCTACTTGAAGTTTGCTTTAGTTTTTGATGTTTTCAACTGTTTGGAGAGGACCCATGGCTTCTCTTGCTCTCTTCAACACCTCCTCTGTCTAATATATCAATCTCACTTGATTTAGAGTGCCAAATTCAGTTGCCTACCTTTCCCCATCGAGATCCCTACAAGACTGAGCCTCATTCCCTGCACCCAAAATCTTCCTTTCATTAGAGCCCACAAAATCATCATTTTGTTCAATCAAAATCTATGCACCTATACCTGGCCTAAGATCAGTAATTAAATCAGTCATCTCAAGCCCTTAGAGATCATAATTTTCTGAGATTGACTCGGATAGAGCCCTCTCTTTACCTGGTAGGGCTAGCTACCAGGCTGAGCGTGGTTTGATGTTGGCCCTGGATCCTACCTTTTCAGCCTGAGGTAAATTTAGGCTCTAATAGGTTCAATTCTTTGGTTACGTCATGGAATTAGTCTTCCGCCAGCTTGGCGGTCAAAGCGGACCTCAAATTATTTTATATCTCAGCTTAATCCCTCGCCAATTTTGTCTTCTCCATCGGGCGCGATCTCAGTCGTTAGATCTGGAGCCCTCAGATCCGACGCAATTCGCTCGTCCCACGTGGTTGACTAGCTCAATCATTAGCACACGATGAGTGGCGGTTTTCTCTCTCCTCCACTTGCCACATGTTGGGCGCTGAGTGGAATCGCTCATTTTTCATCAAAACTACTTACCGCCCATGGATGCCCCCGATCAATACCACCGGTTTTGGAGCGGGCCCCG
Source organism: Pinus taeda (assembly GCA_000404065.3). Taxonomy (NCBI): domain Eukaryota; kingdom Viridiplantae; phylum Streptophyta; class Pinopsida; order Pinales; family Pinaceae; genus Pinus; species Pinus taeda. The sequence continues at coordinate 26,022 of APFE031668382.1, forward strand.
CCTTTAGTGCTTAGCCTTTTGTCCCACGGTTCTCCCAGCTCCCACGCGACCAAGTGCTCAGGGCTTCTCCACTTTGAGGGTTTTCACCCAACGATGCGCGATTAGTGCTAATCACGCATCAAAAACTCTCTCTGTTTCCCGATCTGGGCCTCCCAGGGGCTAATTTCACCTCCCGCGCAGTCTCCATGGGCCTCGGTCAGCGCACTTTGACCGAGGTCCTCATCATTCCATGTTGGCTGCCACTGCCACTGTTTTAGAAGTGTTTTTGATCGTTGTTTTAAATTCTTTGAAGTTTGTCCCGACCTGGTACAGTTATGGCTCTGTTAATCATTCTTTATGGATCCAATTCAGATCATTATGGGTCCATATCCGTTGTCTCCTATCTATTTTATTGTCATTAATTGTTCTTTCTTTTGCCATAAGTGAAAATATTTACGTTCAGCAACAGCTTTTCCGTAACTATAATCCATCCCTGTTATTAATCCTTTCATTCCCATCATGTGATTTCACTAATTTGTCTTATATCCCGATTTACTGGTTTTCCAATTCTAACTATTTCAGGTTTATTCTTTACGCCACAGTTGAACTTACCACCAAAACGACAGACCTTGAGGTATGTTTCTCCCTATCCTCTGTTATCTCTTCATCCTAATTTTTCATATTATGGCTCCTAAAAGAAAATATCATTCCTCTGCTAGTCAATCTTCATCACAAGAAAATCCCAAAGTATCTGATGCTCTAGACATTGATCACATTCCATTGGCTAACCAGCCCTTCAAAATCACAGACACAGAGTGCGAATTCAACATGTTTGAATTGCACAATTGGTTAAAGTAGACTTATCAGGACTCTAAAGATGAAATCAACTTATTGGAATCCTTATTTCCCATGTATATGTTTCCTCAAACTCATCCTTTTCCTAATCTGGTCATGTGGTGTCAAGCTAAGTACAATCCCCTAGAGAGAACTGTGGTAGCTCAGAATGGAGACATTCTGATATCTATCACCCCTGAAACTATCAACAAGATGCTTCTGATGCCTTAAAACAATTCATTGACCTTTTTCTCCACTGTTGTTTTAATGGATCTATACCATAAACTCACTTTCCCTCAAAGAGCTCAAATTTTTTAGATCTTTCTTCTAGAAGATGTTAAACTTCCTAAACAGAACCCACCATATCCACCATCCATGTTCCCTAAGAGATATAAACACATAATTTCCCTAATTTATTGCTTGTTAGGTTACCAAATAGAACAATGGGTAGATGAATCTATCCTAGGTTATCTATCCATCTTCTCCAAAGAAAACAAACCTACTTTCATGTATAATTATAGTCAATTTTTCGCTGAAACTATGCATGAACAACTGATGAAAATTACTATTGAAGGAGTGTTTAAAAATTCCTATGTGTTAGTGCATATGATTCTTTTTCAACAGGGAGACAGGTTACCTATAGATTTACACAAGAACGATGATCAATAATTGATTCAAGCTGTCACACAGTGGACTTCATTGATCAGGAGGAACTCAATTGATTTCAAGTTTTCAGACTTCATTGACTATTTTATTCATCCAGTTGCATAGATTCTCAGCATCCAGAGCGAACCTAGGATCAGTCCAGAAATCAAAAGGATCTTGCACCTGAGTGACCAAGCCAAGACAGGAAACTGGTATCTTTACCAGAATTATATAGAGATTAGAGTGTATGGTTTTGAACTGGCTCCATAAAAATTGCCCAAATATCTTCCAATGAGAATTTTCTCTCTAAAAGATATTAGGCAAATGATTAATATGGATGAACTACACTTCATTTCAGGGAAGAGGAAATCTCAGTTCAAAATCAAGTCACAGGTAGGATCATTTATTTGTAATACCATATCAGCAGGTATTGGAGCAAATTCAATCCTCAAACAGATGGGATTCCAATCAAGTTTCACCTGGTCTTATGACCCATTCAGTATAATTTCCAACTTAAGGTTGGAACTCAAAACAACACCTTATAATCATACTCCAAGACCAAAGATTCAAAAGTATAGAAATCAAGAACAGTGGGAAGAGAATACACTTCAAGAAGCAGAACAACAAACTTTACCTCCTTCTACCCTCCCGAGTCCCATTTCTCAAAGCAGGCAGGACAAGAGGCCTAGAGAAGAATCTTCATCATCGTAAAAGGTGAAAAAGAATTCATTCATTATCAGAAGAAATCAAGGATTGGCTCCAAAGGCACTACTACTAATAAAGGTTAGAAGGAGCCTATAGTCATCAATTTTGATGATTCACAGGTTTCTACAGGGATAGAAGAAATTGTAATCACTACTCTAACTTCCTCTTCAGTTTCACAGAATTTGTTGGAGATCACACAATCTGCAGGAGTAAGTGAGCAAGAGCAGCCAAACATCTTCACTAATTTCCTTGAAATTAAACAAAAGAATGAATCTTTGAAGGAAAATGTATATGCTCAGTTTTGGAAACAGACATCAACTTCACAACATAGGTTATTGACAACTTTTAACAGTTAAAAAGGCAGGATGCAAATGGCATTCCTACAAGCCCAAGTGTCTTTCCCAAAGGCTTATTTAGACTATAAGAAGATTGTATTTTCTTTTTATGCCAACCAGATACATCCAATCGATCATATGGATATGCATAAGCAATCCGGTGAGATGTTTTCCTCTACCATGATCAACACTGTTATGACATTATCAAAACTCAGGACATCTCTTTCAAATGTACAGTCACAATTGAAGATAGAAAAGGTATCCTCTTTGGCAAGGGATAACTAGGTAAAATCATTAGAATATTTAGTGATTAAAATTGGGTATGATCCCACTGATGTTAAAGCTACAAAGGACATTATTAGAAAGAAGAATGCAGACAAAGGACATTATTAGAAAGAAGAATGCAGACATTTCAGCATTAAGGAAGTAGCTCAAACTACCTTCTACAGAGGATCCTCAAACCAAGGAGATAGCATAAAGTGAGCAACGCAAAGAAGAAATGATCAAGCTGATCATTGAGAAAAATGTACAAATAAAGACAATGGAAGAGGAAATTGAGAAATTTCTTAAAGAAAAAGAGGAATTTACTCAATTAGCCATAGCACCAATTACAGCTATAACTATTACACTGTCAAGGACAGCATGGGAATTGACATCGACAATAGTAGATTCTACATCAACAATAGGAGATCTAAACAAAGTCATACAAGATTTGTCTCTCCAGAGACAAGAGATTGAAAAGCTTCACAAGAAATTCAAGAATCTAGAGACTCAGAAGATTAAAAATGACACTCTTTATGTTGAAGAGATGCAGAAGAACCATAGATTGACCAGAAGGATAGAAGATTTGGAAAGTGAGTCATTAATGGCTCAGACCTTGGCCCAAGCCAAGGAAAGTATTTGGGTAGATATCGGTCAGGTTATAACTAAAGTTTGGCCTTCCATACAGATTATTTTTGAACAAGAAGAGCTGATAGATAGGTGCCAAACAACTATTTAAGAAGTTAGAGAACTTCTTAAGGATAAACCAAGTGAATTCACAAACATGATTGAAGTTATAAATTCAAAAAACCAAAGACGAATTGGAACAGATACATATTGTGGACAAGACTAAAACTATTTTGGAGATTAACAATGTTTTGCAGAAAAATAATCTCATGACTCAGTTAGAGACCAAGTGCCAAACCTTGAAAACTATTGTCCAAAGGTTTCATTTCAAGTTTAACTTACTCAACCAGAGAGAACTACCAGGATTAGTGGCACCAGATGATAGGTTGATCAATTTTGAGGAATATTGTCAAAATATTTATGCAATTGCAACTGATAAAGCCAGATTTGCAGGTATAAAGGATCATCTTACAGAGAAAGAAATGTTAGAGGCTTTGGATTTCTATTTAATAATTAAGCATGAAATCAAACATATTTTTGTTAATAAGCATACTTTCAAAAAGTATACTGATGTTGATGAATTTTAGAAGAAATTGGTTAATCTCTCTATATCAAGTCAAGACAAGTGGGATCACTTATGTGAAATTATCGAGTAACTTTCATCACCAACTGATAGACCACTGGGAAACACTTTTTGGGGACCAGAACATCAACAAATTCCTAAAAGATAGTGCCTGCACTTAGCAGTTTTAAAATTCCTATAGTTTTGTGCTATTTTTGTATTTTTGTTTAAAAAGTCTCTAGAAGATCTTTTATTATTGTATAAATAACTCTTCCTTCAATTTATTAAGGGTTGAACCCTTGGATGAGCTTTCAAAGCAAAATTGTAATTGAATTGGATATTTGCTTCAAATTAATGGAAGGATTCTGAATTTTCCTTAAATAGTTTGTCTTCTTGTGAGTTTTTCTTATGTGCTTATTTCATTATGTTTTTATTCATGTATTTAAGCCTTTATGCAGAAATCTAGGTAAGATCAAACTGAGTATCAGTCCATCTTAAATCCCCTGTGAAGTTATAAACAATAATTAGAAAATAGTTTATAAAATTGTCTATTATTATAAACTCCTCTATATCTATAAATTGTCACACCCATCTACATTAGATTAAATACATTTTATTGAGCAGGCAAACATTGTTTACGTGCTTTCTTTCTTATAATCAATTAAATATTCTATTTGAATATTTAGTAAATTGTAATTCCTTAAGACTCCATTATTCACTCAATTTAAATCAATTAACTATTTTAGACAAATAGACATCCCTTTCATTTTATTTGGCAAGTGTTAGGGTTCAAGCACCTATTTTCAAATTGTTCATAACATTGGTCATCCAAAAACTTTAAAAACAAACAAAACATTTTAGATGCTCCGGCATGATTAATTAACCTAGAATCATCTTAGAGGACCACATCAGACTGGTGACGTTGCTGGGGAGCTAAAATTGAACTATTTTCCCTGGGACAATGATTAAGACTTTTTCTTTAAGGTGAATAAATAAATTGTAGGTTAAAATCTTTCACCTGGCGACTCCACAAGCCTAGTTTGGCTCCTTTGAAACATACTCAATCTCATTCTGATTCTCAAATTGTTTCTCCTTTATCTAATATAGAGAGACTAGTAAGAGAAGCCTCTTTTAGAAGGAGACTTGAAGCTTCTACTTCTTCTTATGTACCACTATAGCCTGAAGATATTTTAGCTTATGATCCCTTTAGGTATGTTCCATCCCAATTAGATATGGTTGATTTAACACCTAGGGTTTTAGAACCCTTATCTAAAGGAGTTGATCTGCAGTCAACTCTCTTAGTCCAATCTTTGGAATCATATAAAATCCGTGAGATATTTTCATATTCACCCAAGTCAGAAGAAGAACTAGATGTACATTTACTTGAGCTAAAACCTACTGATTTTATCTCCCCCACTCATTATACATTTCCATCTACTTCTGCCCAACTTGAGGAAACTTTTTCGATATCTTCAAACTCTTTGTTTGAAAATAAAGAAGAAATTAAAACACAGGTTCAAAAGCTAGTTATTAAAACACCTTTTAAAACTTTTAGGGATCCTCCACTTTTTCACCCTCCTCCTCCTACCATTACACCTCCATCTTCACCTATAGCTTCACCATATTCCACCTCATCCTCTACTACATCATCTCCTACCTCTTCTTCTCATTCATCTTCATCTTCAAATATGTCTTCCTTTCAACCAATTATTCAAACTGGGTGTTAAGGGAATAAGTCCCCTAGGGCTTTGGGTCAGAACCCTATCAGAGCAGGACTAATCTACAGCAAGAAACACGCATACAACTCAGGCAACATGCTTAAACAAACTAACTATGTGAGGGTGAACATACCTGGATGTCCTTCATTTGGGTGGTTCCAACCAGGGTTCAAACACTCTACAACTCCTAATGATTTTCGAACCTGCAAATCAACCAATTCGAATACACATAACAGCATATAGATAAAGCATTGTAATGAAATCAACTTTATATCATATGAGTATATGGTTAGTTATACATCAAAATAGCCATTCATATATAAACCATAACAATAACATCTGATGCATAAACAAAGTCGATCTTAGGAACAAGACAACATTTCTTTTTATTATAGAAAACTATAATAAACATGGAAAGAGTTCACCTGAGTCTTCCTCTTCTGGCTCCAAGCAGAACCGCCCTCTAGGTCCGTCCAGTCCCAGTCTTCAATAACCTCCTTCCATAACCAATACCATGATATCTCCAACAAGTGAAAGAGTATCAACACTCAAGGAAACAAGGGTTTCCTAAACTTGGGGAAGTGCTTGAAGCACAGGGATACTTCAAACATGATCAGGGGATAATCTCAGTATAGTGATTCTATCCTTTCTCTCCTCTTTAAGGCCTTCCCATTGAAGTATTTTTATACTTCTCCCAAATTATTTTTTTAGTTGGGAAACAGTTGGGAACAGTTGGGCCACAGGCACTAAGACGTAATCAATAGGTAAAACCCATGATCTCCACCCATAATTAAGGAAATTTAATTTTTTTAAGTGTTTTAACACATATACGTGGGTTTTTGTGTATAGACTAACCCATGTGTACACGCTTTTATCACAGGTCAAAGTAGCGTACAGGAAGTAAAACACTATTTTTAAAATATTTAGACCAAGTCTGGAAGGAGGGGTTGGCCTAGGCCATAAACCAAGCATCACAAATACCAAAGGTGATATTTGGAGCTATAACAGATGCCCCCTAATATATGAGGTCAGAAGGGGTACATGATGGCCGAAATGTATTAAGTACATGGAAAGGAAACCTGTCAAAAACTGAGAAGGACTTCACTAGATTTCAGCCTGCCAAGCCATCAAAAAGAAGATCAGAAAGAAACAACTGTCTGAGGTGGGCATACCCATGCTTAGAAAAAGTAAAGCATGTCTACATATCAAGTACAAGCAGATCCACTATGTATACAAGCATAAAGAACAGAAAGTACATAATGGATCATCTGATAGTGATCGACCAAGTACATGTCTGAATATCATATATAAGAAGATGATCAATGAAGTTGGAAGATGAAGCTGATCACTGATGTCAAAAACTGATCCCAATAGTACCAAATGAACATGATGGAATAATATGATACTACATCGCAACTCGGATGCCAGCATATAAGATGTCGCTGTGAAAGAATGCAACATATAATGTGGATGGTATCAACTAGTAGCAACAGGAGCAACTGACAAGTGAACCAAAGAATGCTGACACAACCCGAGGTCTTCACTGATTGTCGTGGTACATTTCTACACAATGGGAATAAATGATCTGAATTTGACCATGTGAGAAATCGTTTGATTACCGGTCATTGATGTATACCATTAACAAACGCGAGACTACACACCGATAATGATAATGAGAGTCAAGGTACCGAGTACAATCTAACAAGTGTGGATAAATGAGCTGAGGTCGAACACCTGGAAGAATCTACCAATCAGGGGACAATGATGGTTTCCCACTGTCGATAGCGAAGGCTCTGCCACTGATGACTGCAAACCCCAAGGTACTGCCAAATGGAATCTAGATATTTGCCCTAGAGCAATGAGTCATCGTTGACAGGAAAAGATCCGCTAGAAGGAGGGTATTAAGGCATCCTTCATCAATCTAGCGCGAATGAAACCTGTAGGCCAATAATGTGGAAGGAATTGGACGAAAAAAGATGTAGTAACCCAACCGAAGCACGTTTCCGACGTACACAAGATGTAACTAGCGCACAATAGAAACCCTCTGAACCAACCAATCATGAAAGCTAACACAGAGGTGAGGAATCCACCAATAGGGTCAAATGGAAACCAAGGCACTACACGAATCCCATTGTGTGATAATGAAATCTGATGTCGAACACAAGGGAAACCACTCAGTCAAAGACCCATGACATTGATTGATGATGAGCACAAGGTGACCTATCAATAATGAAAATAGGGCCAAGGTGCGGCTCTAGGCCTGCCCTCAGAGCAATATGTCGTCATCGATAAGGACAAGACCTACCAACAGGAAGTCAATAGAGACCTTCTCAAACCAGCACGAGTAAAGGACCAATATAACTGATGTGATGAAAAACAAGACACTAACAACCAGGGATGGCCGACTAAAAAATAGGTCAAGAGACACCGTAGAGAGGCCGAATCAGGCTTACTTCCCTTAAATAGAAGTACGACTCAATGAGAATTGTGTGGCATCATATGATAACTCTGTATAAGTTAGTCATGCAAGAGGCACGAACGAACTCTCCATATGATTGGAAGAGATAACCAATCGGAGGAGAACTGACTCAATAACAAGGTTAAGGCGTACCTAAGTCAAACTAAATCCCACCCAAATGGAGGAGAGAATTTCTTTTGAGTGCTTTGTTCATGGGCTACACAACTGAATCTAGCTACCAACAATATATGGAAATGTTGTCCCGTTCCCGCTCTTTTTGGAATATACAATTTTTTTTGTCTTTTTCTTTAAGCTGGAAAAAGAATAAAAGAATGCTATAGTACAGTGGAAAGAATGAGTGTCAGTGAAACAAATGTTCTAGTTCCTGGGATGGGAATAATCCTATGCTCAATGCAGGGAGGTGAAGCTAGTTAAGGACACTCAAAGGGATGTTCCTTCCATGGGTCATAGGGTGTGTCAAGTTGCAGAAGCTAAGGGATTGCAAGTTTGAGTTTGCAAAAGATATGGTCAGAAAGTGGCTTAAACATGAGTCCAAGTGAAGCCAACTCAAAGCCAAAAGGTGCAAATGGTCAAAATGCAATGTAGTAGTACAACTCAACACAAAGGAGCCTCTAGGGTCTAAGGCCAGAACAAAGCGAAGAAGAAAAGAAGAATGAGTCTTCAACGCACAAGTCGTGGCGAGACTAGAGAGGACTCCCGAGCCTACTCAATGAAACAACATGGGCAACCAATGTCAGTGAGGTGCTAACTATGATGCCCATGTAAAGGATGGCTCTACCATCATGTCATGATTTAAAAATTAGCGAGTGAACATGGTTTACTAACCATAACACGATGGGATCGACCCTATGGCAAGTGTATCGACAAATGGAGGCTAGGATGCAAAACGCAATGGAAAAAATGCTTCCCTAACCTATATGCCAATGAGTAAATGATACTTGCCATGATAGGTCAGCAGTCATGGAACCAATGTGAAATTTCCGATGAAGCGTCCAAAATGTCCTGAAAAATAACCTATTCCCGACAATCCAAGCTCACAAGTTAAAAGATTCATGAGACGAAAAAAATTAAGTTTTGAAAAAATTTGACATTTTCAAAGCTTATAAAATGACTTTTTGACTCACCATTTGTACCATTTGTGTTGAGAGAAAAATCTGTGGAGAAAAAAGAGCAAACTTGCCCCCCAAAGAATTGTATTGTTCAAATTGGATCAAAAATCATCAGGTAACCCACAATTCAAGCTTGCATTACTTTATGATTGTTTTTAGAAATTTTTATTGAGAACAATATAAACTTTGAAACGGGAACTGATACTGTTACCCGTTTCGTAGAGATAGCAAAAAAATGACCCGATTTTCAAAAGTGGTGATGCAGAATACACATGTTTTTTTTAGAACATGGTTTTTGGAACTTTAATTTTTTTCATGTTCAAGGATGAAATCAAGTTTTAGAATGGTAGTGATTTTCATGCTGATTTTAAAAAGTGAGTATTCTGCATCACACCTTTTTTTTAAAAGACCTCATTTTTTACTTTTAATTTTCTAGTGTGTGAAATGTGAAAAATTATTTTCTGAATTTGATAGTTTTTTAAGTCATCATCTTATTCATATTTTCTTGTTCTCTATCTTAATTTTTTTTTTAGGGGGTTTTTATTGTTTTGCGTTTTTAAATTAGAAAGTTGATAGTTTGAATTTTAGATAATCTACATATTTATACATCCTTAATTAATTTTTCAATCCACATGAAATAATTGTTTCTAAAAAACAACATTTTTTAACAATGGACATAAAAATAACCATTTTTAACATAAATATAACAAAAAAACTAAACGTTTTGATAATTTTTTGTTAGAATTAACATGTCAAAATCACAATTTTTATACAAAAATATTAACTAAAAATAGTCAAATAATAGTTTTTTTTATGAATTTCATGTCAAAAAAATAATAATAACAATTGTTTTTTCAAAAAATAATAATTAACTTAAAAATCAATGCGAAAATCACAAATTACAAATATTGAACACATAACAACTTTAATTCATTGATTATTCTTTTCATGAAATGTGAGAGTCAAAACATTGCAAAGCTTGATTTCCAGGTATAACTTAAATTTAATCAACAATGTCACGTAATACAAACTCTTTGTCCTCTAGAGTTTCATCATTGTCATCTTCCACAATATTTTTTTCTTTCTTTTGCGCAATTTCCTCTTCTAATGGGTCTTTGATGTTTGCAAATCTCCCAATATATGTCTTTCCAAACATTCCATGTAATGGTGGTTGGGGTTCCTTTGCCTTTTTTGCCACACGTGATTACATAAAACATTAAACATTTCATAAACATCACACTTTAATTTTAAAGTCAAGCACTTCAATTTTAAAAGTCTTAATTCACAGAAATTTATTTAATATATTATTATATTTTTTTATTAAAAAATAGTATTTAAAATTTTAAACCAATTTTCCATATTTAAAAAATGGATTAGTCCTTTTCAACCTGTTTAACAATAACCATTCATAATTTTCACACAGCGCTACATATAATGGAATTTAATGAACCAATAAACCACAAGAAACCCATTGGAATCAAATAAATACACCCAAGCAAATCCACTTGCCCACCATTTGTGCGTGTACACATTCGTTTCTATATCTTGATTTGGGATTCATGAATATATGTTTACTCTCGGTCCAGTAATATATGAGAAATATTTAAAGGACGCCCAAACAAGCGCATATATCATATTGCACGATGGTGCGCTCAGTGATACGATATTTGCAGGTGCAATGCTATCTACTGAGGCCAATAAAGTCGCATGGGAAGTAGTAACAACAATCAAGTCTATCATGGGCTCTTTGCCATTTTGCACCTCTAGAATGAGATCATTAAGGCGTGGAATATTTACTTGGTTCACTTTGGGTAATTTTAAATTTTTGACTGAGGGAGAGATATTTTCTAATTAAATAAATTTTGAATTTATTTATGATTTATGATTTATATATTTTCCTAGGAGGAAAAATCTTCATTTTATTAATGATTAACAAAATTATAGATGTTTACAAAACATTCAATAAATCCTTTACACCGAATAAATCCTCAGTATAATAAGATACACAAACTATGACTAATTAGTCTACATGTGGATTTAAAAATAACAACGAGATCTAATAAATATCATATGGATTTTCTGTTAGATCGGTAATGCACTGAGAAACAGAACATTGATCTGCTAGCAACGAGATCGAAATAGATATATAGAAACGTGAGAAACACAAGGTGACATATAAATTGCAGGAGACAAAGTACCTTCGAATGAAATACTTCTAGTGACGGTTACGAGTCTGGTGTCTCCTCCAACATAATGAAGCTGATGGTCATCACAATTTCTTGCAGTAGGTAGAATGATACGCCCACAGCTGCACAATAAAATTAAATTATCGCCTGCCAAAGCTCTTGGTTTTGAGGAAACCACCATATCTTGTAAATTGTCTTAGAACCTTGCCTCCAAATCCAATTGACCTCTGCCGCCCCTCCCCCTCCCCCTCCGCCGCCGCTCCCAGTCCCCTCGCCGCCGCCCTCCCCGGCCCCCTCCACCTCCCCCCTCGCCCGGGCACAGCCACCCCCGGGCCGCGCTGCCGTCGCCGCCGCCCAAACCACCGACGACGGGTCGATTCCCGGGAATCGACCCGCGGCCGGTCGGGCGGGGCGGGGTGGCCCGGGGGTGGCCCTGTGCGCGCGAGCATGTGGTCACCACGGGTGTAGTCATTGAACTCCAAGGCGAGCATGTTCCTTAACAACACTTCAGTCTGCATTTCGGATAGGGTGATCTGGGGAAGGTACAGCGTGCCCGAGTACTTGTCGAATCAGATCTTATCATTCACGGTAGAGAAGGATTTGAATTGAATGCCATCCTTTGCCAACTCCCCCACATTGTATGAGTTCAAAATATCATGTCGCCCTTCATTGGATGGATGCATCACACGGAAAAGGGTGAAGATCGCCGCAATGACTGCTTCAACACCCTCTTCCAGAGAGTCCTTCATTCTTCGAAATAAAGTCGTTCCTTCCCCCTCCTTTACTTCCATACGCACCAACTGTGAAAGGAATGTGTGCAGGCAACCCAAAAAATGTGGCTGATCAATATCATTAAGGGTTATGTCGAATTGATTGAAAGGAGACAACTCTGCACTGAATTTGTTCCTCCATACCTTAGTGAAGTCGTGAAGGATCTTCTCACCTGCATCATATAAAGCCTCTCTCAACACAAACAGCGGGAGCTGATTCTCCAACTTCAGAATGTCGCACTTTATAGAGACTTCAAGCCTCCTTAAACATTTCATGTCTTCATCTGATGATTCAGATGGACTGGATAAGAAACGTAACAGAAACGATGAATCTATCACCATCATGAGAGCGAAATTCTCACACTACTTGCCATCCCTAGGAATTGGCCAGTCATAGAATTCCTCAATCTCTTGCCGCTTTTCTTTGATCTTTTCTGTCATTTCCTCGATTCTTTTGTTGCAATTCCGCCAAAACGTAGCCGCTGACTGGACTTTGTACGCCTCTGCTGTTGACTTCTTCAGCTTGCAAAACTTGTAACTTTCTCCTGCAGAACAAGAAGAGGCCGCAATTTTTTTCTCCAGCGCCCAATGGTGGTATGGCCCCAAAGAGACGAACTGTGGTATGTACGCTTCTGGTTTTTCTTCTAGGAGAAGAGGAGTCATGCGCGGCATCACACGCACGTTTCTCAGAAATTCCCTATCATGCAATATCTTCTTAACTTGTTCAACCCACTCTTCTCGAAACACTAGCGGTTCTTTCGCTTGCTTCATCGCTCAGGTGATCACAGTCCAATGTACTGAACAACTAACACTAGTGCTTTGAACGTCTAGGTCAAACGAGAAAGTAGCACTAATTGGTTTCGGATTTTCTTAGAATGTCATTCCGCCTGAAAGCATCTCCACGTATATAGCACTAAGCTACGGAATGGAATGTGCAATGAGTAGAATTGGAGCGCATTGCCTTACATACCGTACGATTGTAAAGAAATTGAAAAGGAACACTTGAACAGTAACCGCTATTCAGAGCAACGTGTTCGCAACAATTTCCCCACTTTACGACTGGTCGATTGGTCGATTCGATAATGGAATAATTTCTACATGTAACTAAAGTATGACGAACATATTCAGAGAGACAACATCATTAAAGTGCTTCGCGGTCCAAATCGGGGGTGCCGCTGCGCGGGCACAGCGCCACCACCCGGGCCGCCCGAACGCCGGCGGGGTTGATTCCCGGAACGACCCGCCGTCGGTCGGGGGGGGCGGGACGGCCCAGCAGGGGTGGCCCTGCGCGGGACGAGGGGGAGGCGGAGGGACTGGGGAGGGGCGGGGGAGGGGGAAGGGGTGGAGGAGGGGGCCGGGGAGCGGCGGGGGAGTGGGAGGGGGAGGGGTGGCCAGAGGTCAATTGGATTTGGAGGCAAGGTTCTAAGACAATTTACAAGATATGGTGGTTTCCTCAAAACCAAGAGTTTTGGCAGGCGATAATGTAATGTTATTGTGTAGCTATGGGCGTATCATTCTGCCTACTGCAAGAAATTGCGACGACCATCAACTTCATTATGTTGGAGGAGACACCAGACTCGTAACCGTCACTAGAAGTATTTCATTCGAAGGTACTTTGTCTCTTGCAATTTATATGTCACCTTGTGTTTCTCACGTTTTCGTATATCTATTTCGATCTCGTTGCTAGTAGATCAATGTTCTATTTCTCAGTGCGTTATCGAGCTAACAGAAAATCCATATGATATTTATTACGATCTCGTTGTTTTTTTTAAATCCACATGTAGACTAATTAGTCATAGTTTGTGTAAATTATTATACTGAGGATTTATTCGGTGTAAAGGATTTATTGAATGTTTTGTAAACATCTATAATTTTGTTAATAATTAATAAAATGAAGATTTTTCCTCCCAGGAAAATATATAAATCATAAATCATAAATAAATTCAAAATTTATTTAATTAGAAAATATCTCTCCCTCAGTCAAAAATTTAAAATTACCCAAAGTGAACCAAGTAAATATTCCATGCCTTAATGATCTCATTCTAGAGGTACGGAATGGCAAAGAGCCCATGATAGACTTGACTATTGTTACTACTTCCCATGCGGGTTTATCGGCCTCAGTAGATAGCATTGCACCTACAAATATCGTATCACTGAGCGCACCATCGTGCAATATGATATCTGTGCTTGTTTGGGCGTCCTTTAAATATTTCTCATATATTACTGGACCGAGAGTAAACATATATTCATGAATCCCAAATCAAGATATAGAAACAAATGTGTACATATATATATATATATATATATATATTATATATATAACATGCCACTGGTGGGCAGTGGATTTGCTTGGGTGTATTTATTTTGATTCCAATGAGTTGGCTTGTGGTTTATTGGTTCATTAAATTTCCTTATATTTGTAGCGTTGTGTGAATTATGAATGGTTATTGTTAAACAAGGTTGAAAAAGGAACTAATCCATTTTTTAAATATGGAAATGGTTTAAATTTTAAAATACTATTTTTTTAATAAAAATATAATAATATATTAAAATAAATTTCTCTGAAATTTAAGATTTTTAAAATTGAAGTGCGTGACTTAAAATTAATGTGTGATGTTTATGAAATGTTTAATGTTTTATGTAAATAACTATTTAGTATTTAAAATTTAAATTTTGAATATGAAAAGTTTGGAAATTTTGAAATTTAATTTATTGTGAGACATGAAATTAATGAGTTTGATTATAATTATTAAAATAAAATTTAAACTAGAAGAAATTTCCAATTAAAAATGGACAAACATGTGAAATGCTAAAGATTAAAAAAATAAATGAAGAATGGATAAAAAAAAATAAAAAAAAATCAAATTGTTAAATAATCAACGGGCTAGGATTTAATGGGAGTATAAAGATAAGAGGAAATTCCTAATTATTAATAGTGGAGAAAACATGTCAATTGTGAAAGATTAAAAAGAATAAATGAAAAATGGGTAAAATTAAAGATTATAAATAAATTAATCAGATTATTAAGTAAGAAGGGGCTAGGATTTAATGGGAGTATAAAGACAAGAGAGGAATGGAATCAGATAAAAATATAAAAAAGAATTGTAATTGAGATGTAAGTGTTAGTGAAAAGAAGGAAACTCAAATAGAGATTGATAAGAATTTTAAGCATAAGAAAAAGAAAAAAAAGGATGGGAAAAGAGGGATAGTGATGACCAGAATAATAAGAAAAAGAAAAAAAGGATGGGAGAAAAGGGATAGTGATGACCAGAATAATTTGAAGTATAAATATATTGTAGTAAATTATAGATTGTAAAGTTTTTTTTTTGGGGGAATGGGTTAGGGCGTGGGGGGGTAGGGGTAAGGGTAGGGGTAGGGTGGC